>JARDYJ010000002.1:28938606-29141106 GCA_029215755.1 Spea hammondii
GGGCAAGGAAAGTATTTTAGAATTACATTAATTGATAAATAAGATTGGCAACATAGCTCAGAAAGAGGAGTGCCCTGCTTATGAATTTACAATCTATTAGTTATAATTCAGGAGCGTTCAGCATGCTTGCTTCAATTATCATTCACATGAACTTGATCCCCAAACAGTTTAAAATGCATTTATTAAACCACACATTCATTCTGATTAGTGACGTGTGCTGGAACATTAGAGTAGCTTTTTTGACATTTCACAATATGCGCAAATTCAAGATCTTGCAATTTCCAAGTGTTTACATGCATGGCACAATCAACACTTAAAGCTTATTTCTATGAAAAGATAAATCACTTTTTGGGTTGGCTTGATTGATATATTTTTTTTTGTATTATGGAATACACATTCACAATTCCCAGATTATAGCCATTTTGAGAATGGAAATATCTGTTCAGCCTTGGAGTTTAAATGATTTGCATGGACATATTTCAACCCCCTGCTTGTGTCCCGCTCATGAATTTGCTTATTGTGCACAGATTGAAAAAGTTGCATGGAATAATTTGTTATGCCTCTCTATTGTCTGTTATTATGCATTTTGGTACAATCGCGTAAAGCAATTTTCACAGTTATATCTTTTTATTTAATGTTCGCCATTTTGTACTGTATATCTTTCAGTCTAGTTGTACCTTATCACACACGGCTGGTTTTACAATTTCAGAACGTGGTTGTGGATTTTAGTTTTGGGAGACAGCAGTTAAGAGTTGTAATAAGCCAGAACCTTTTATTTTAAATGGGTCTGTAATCTTTGAGGTTAATTTCTTTTTACCAGCATTGCAGTTATTCAAAGTCTGATGAAGTATATCTTCTATAGGATATAAAGGTGTCCATCTTGCGGTGTGTAGTAGATGTTGGGTCCAGCCCCAGTCAATCTTTAGCATACCTGGGAACTCTTAGGGTTTGACCCAGAGCCTATGTGTGAAGCACTTCTGTCCCAGGTCTCGCTGCTCTTTCTCCTGGGCGCTGCAGCATCATGTAGCCACCCCAGTTCCCCTCCCACTCCCATAGGACTCAATGCTATCCGGAGCTAGACCCATCCTATAAAGCCACTCCCCCAGATGAGGGAGAGCACCGGGTAACCCAAACAATGCTCCTGAAGAAATATTGCCTGGTTATAGGGCAAATATAAGAAGGAGGATACAGTGATACCTGATCAAAAGTTGCTGTCACCATTATAATCAGACATTTTTATTTAATATTAGATCACTACTTTGTGCTGCCACTGTGAAGTGGTATACAGAGGAGCTAAAAAAAAATGCAATTTATTGGGGAATTATTCAAATCTATAAAGATTAAATATACAGCTTACATGCAGTACTCCATATTATAACCAATACAGATGTTGCAAATGTATTTTTATACATAGTATATGCAAGCATGGGTATTTGTTTTTACTACATGCCGATCACAGGAACTAGGAAGGTCTATACATGATTAAGAGACAGTCCCCTGCTCCTGGAACCTGCCTATGCACCACCACTTTATAGATGATGCAGTAAGAGAGTTTAAGCATGCATGGGATAGACATAAAGATATTCTGAATCTAAGGCAAGAGCAAGGGCCGTCATTCTCAGGATGTAGCTTTGCACAATTAAATTGTCATCTTGCATTTTTAAATTATTAGTTTGTTTCTTTCTGCAGGTCTGAAGACAATTGTGGGTGCCCTTATTCAGTCTGTGAAGAAGCTGTCAGATGTAATGATTTTGACAGTGTTTTGCCTCAGCGTCTTTGCTTTAATCGGTCTTCAGCTTTTCATGGGTCATCTAAGGCGCAAGTGTGTTTTTTGGCCAATCAACATGGATGAAACATACTTGGCCAATGGCAGCAAGGGTTTTGACTTTAATGAATACATAAACAACGAAAGTATGTGATGGGACAATATTTATATTATATTGCATACATACAAATGTTTATATATATATATAGGTGTGTGTGTGCGTGTATATATATAATATATATAATATATGTGTGTATATATGTATATAAATAATTCATATATATATCTATATATTTGAATTATTGTTCTGAGATTGTTGTGTGATTATAGTCTGTGGTAAGTGATACTGGCTAAATTAGGCTTTTTTTCCTTTTAAACATAAAATTGACTGGATTTGATGGTGTGTATTTTTCCCACACACATTGTACTTTAGGTATGAATTTACAGCTCATGGTATATGTCGCTGTCAAACAACACCCCAATATGTGTTGAGCAACATCTCCAGGGTACAGTGATACCAACCCATGCATGAGTTTGTCAAGTTGTTTGGGGACTAAAAAGGTCACATTTGGGAAGTGTGCATTTTTCAAAATTGGAATTTTGACATGTTTTACAGTCTGCCCACATGTCCTATTTGGGACATCTTTTCATTTTACCCCATCAAACGTATATTTTGAAAAATAGACACCACACGGTATTTCAAATGCTGGTATTTTAACTCTTTCCATGCGCACATTTAACCACCAGCCTTCATCAAAGTTTGCATTAGTATTTTTTCCCCACACACATTGTACTTCAGGTATGAATTTACAACTTCTGGTATATGCCACTGTCAAATACCCCAATATATGTTCTGCAACATATCCTGGTTACAGTGATACCCTCCATGCATAGGTTTCTTGGGTTGTTTGTGAGGTAAAAGACCACCTTTGAGAGGTGTGCATTTTTTGGAATTTTGACATCTGGGACAACTTTCAACTGTGCCAATTCAATTTACTCCATCCAATCATACATTTTTTAAAACTAGACACCCCATTGGCATTTAACATGCCAGTATTTCAACTCTTTCAATGCAAGAATTGTTTGTGAAGATATAGCGCTAATTTTAGGACTTGCTCATAAAAATGAACTTTATATATATGTATTTGTTGGAACTGGAAGGTTCCCCTGATGGTGACATCAATGAGGAATTATACTCTTGGTGGGTGTTTGTTGTGGCTGAATGCCTCTCTATCAACGATTGCCTCCTAAACTCTTTTAAACCAGGTGTCCGCCGCCATACAATATATGGCGGATGTTGACACCTGGGGGAGGGGCCACAAGGGGCCCCTGCTGCCAATCTCTGTGTTGCTTAGGCATTACAGCAACACTGTTGGGGTGAAGAAGATCGTAGATCGCTTTCTTCAACTGTTTAAAGTTGTGACGTGCCTGGCACGTCAATTGTCATCAAGGGGCTAAAACAGGTTCTTTGTTTCATTTAGACCTCTAGTGGTCTTATATTATCTAATATTTTAGTTCCAATAGCAATAATATTCAAACGTTGGTGGTGCTCCAGACCATTAATGGACTCAATCTGGTTGATAGGTATAAAAAATGGGAACAAAGAAGATGTCTGTCTTTAGAAGACAATGTGTGTGAAGAGGTGATGTTGCTATAAGAAGTGTATTAAGCTATAAATATGGATGAAAGGTGTAAAACTGCAGGCAGAAAAGTTTGAGAATGACAATGATTATTCGATAAGGCATCCAGTTTATATAGAATGTAAATACAGAGGGTTTAGTCATTCTTGTAAATTAATGTCAATTCATATTTAAATGACAAATGTTTTTGCTATAAACTTTACAGCCAACTTTTACAAAGTCCATGGAGCACTTGATCCGATACTTTGTGGCAATAGCTCCGATGCTGGGTAAGCTTTCTTTTCCTACATATCTTGTTAAAATCAATGCCTATATAGTCATGCATCTGTTTTGGCTGCTGTGAGTTTTGGGAACATAAGTGATCACAACATGCAAGATTACTCTTTCATAACTATAAGAAAGGGAGCAATAGTTAAGAAATAAGTAGATAACTTTTTTCTTGATAACTCAACCAAGAACTACAGGAGAGTCTTGTGATGTTTGTATAATGTAGAAAATATTGTGGTCCACAGGCTGTAAATGTCACAACTATGCCTATAGAAGGGAAAGTATAATAATCGTATACCAAATTAACATCTTTGTTTCAATCAATCTATCAGAAGCATATTATTTGCTTATGTCTGTTGGTGTTAGTCATCACGTGTTTAAAGCTGTGCTGATTTCATGATGGACCCATAAAACAAATGATTCTTTCTGTTTTTTTTAGACAATGTCCAGAGGGCTACACATGTATGAAAGCAGGCAGGAATCCAAACTATGATTATACAAGCTTTGATTCATTCGGCTGGGCCTTTTTGGCCTTGTTTCGCCTTATGACTCAGGATTATTGGGAAAACTTGTATCAATTAGTAAGTATTATTATTGAATTTTTTGATTTGAAGTTTAGTTTCAGGACAAATATTCAACTTGTTTTACACAAGTGTGGACAGTTTTAGTCCTATCAGTTTCAATGGCTAGACCTAGGGATCATATGAGTAATTTTTCTGGCCAAGTAAACTGAAAAGCTGTTGCAGGTCCTTCAATTATTTCATTATAAGTGTGCTCACAAATAAAGTCGCTCAGCACTCCAGTAGTTAAGTGAGGTGTGTTTAATTCACCAACAAGGGCAATGTTTCGACCTTACGGTCTTTGTCGAGCCATGGCAAACGTGAATGCAGTGAGTTTATATGGCAACAAACAGGTTAATTACAACAATCATTAACCATGTGTGCAATTTAAAGTGCCAATGCAAAAAACATCAGATTAAGGCAGGGGATTCCATACACATGGAAAGATATTCATTTATAACAAAGTAGCAAAGTGATACAATTGCATCAGTATGAAAAACAATCATTTTATAATATATAAAGAAACAATGTATATTGTGTCAAATATCAGTGATTCTTATTCATAAAATATAAAAAAAAAAAAAAGGAAAGGCATGTCTATATGAACATGAGCATTTGATGACATAGCCTTTCCTTTTTTTAGATATTATATGAGATGTTTGTTGGTATGTATATATATATGGGTTCCTATTCCTGAAAGCGATGGTCTTAAATGTGTGTGGCACTTTCTTATATTTTTTAGCTAAACTTTGTATCAGTTGTTACTTTGCACAATAAGAATCACTTGAATAAATCATTTGCAAGTAGAATATGCAGAAATTCTAGGTCCGATTGTAACCTTTTAGGCCTGGAGTCTGACAGTCATGTTTGTGTTGTGTAGTCTTTTAAGAACTTAAACGTCCCCTCCTTAGGTATAACATCTGAAGAAGTGCCTTCTCATGTCTTAAAAGCTCAAGTGACTCTGCATCTTGTTTTCGTAATATAACATACCACAAAATTTTCTCTCTCTTCCCCATTACTAGTGTGACAATATCCATTTTCATGTTGTTGCATGTTTGTGACAATAAACTATTATTTACACTTTATTCTTATATATAAATGTAGATACTATTTACTGTTGCCAGTCATCCAGGGTCTCTCTTGCATTGATTGTATTTTGTAGACCTTGCGTGCGTCTGGAAAAACATATATGATCTTCTTTGTCTTGGTTATCTTTGTGGGGTCGTTCTATTTGGTGAATTTAATTCTGGCTGTGGTAGCCATGGCTTATGAGGAACAAAATCAAGCAACTTTGGAGGAAGCAGAGCGGAAGGAGAATGAATTCAAGGCAATGCTGGAGCAACTGAAAAAAATGCAGGAAGAAGCACAGGTATGATTTGATTTTGTAAACAAACAAAAAAATAATCACAATTAAAGGGGTTCTTCTCTCCATTCATGTTTGTCCAGAGGCAGTTTTGGAGGATTGAATTGAGTGAGAGGAGGTACTGTGAACCACATCAAGAGTTTTGGCTACTAGTAGTGTGCTCATAGAAAGCCAGGTCAGGATACAGATAGTAGTGTGCTCATACAAAGTCGGGTCACGATCATCAGCAAGACTACAGACCATGAGTGTCTCCATATCACTAGTGACCAATAAGAAACAAATACTACAGCACTCAAGATTATGCTTAAATTATGCTTAACGTTGCTGGTGTTATACAGTCTTGCCAATAACGTATTGTCTCGGTGCTCACCCAGGCTCAGGCTACATCTGTTGGCACAGTAACGGAGGATGCAGTAGAAGATGATGCAAGGATGTCTCACACCTCTTCAGAGTTCTCCAAACTGAGCTCAAAAAGTGCAAAGGAAAGAAGAAACCGTAGAAGAAAACGGAAACAGAGAGAGCTATCAGAAGGAGAGGAGAAGGGTGATAATGAAAAGATGTATGAATCTGAAGATGGTATGAGGAGGAAAGGGTTCTGGTACCCTGACAACAGGCTGGGCAGAAAATTTTCAATCATGAACCAGGTAATTAATTAACAAATGCACCATGTAATAGATCAGAGTACTGTACACATCATAATGTGCTTTTTTCTTTTTTTAAATAATTGTTTTCGTAATTTACTCACATGAATGTACTATTTTGGAATGCCTTGTTAAATCGCCTCATGCTATTTTGTAGTATAATTGTGTAACAACTTGTATGAGATGCGGGGGAATAGGGTTAATGTTTCTTATTATTTGTTTTAGTCTCTACTCAGCATCCCAGGGTCCCCATATCTCTCAAGACACAACAGCAAGAGCAGCATATTCAGCTTTCGTGGACGATTCAGGGAACCAGTCTCTGAAAATGAGTTTGCCGATGATGAACACAGTACAGTGGAAGAGAGTGAAGGCAGGCGAGATTCACTTTTCATTCCAGTCCGAGCCTACGATAGGAGGAACAGTTATAACAGCGGGTACAGCCAGGGGAGCCGCTCTTCACGCATCTTCACAAATCTCAGGAGAAATGGGAAAAGAAATAGCACGGTGGATTGTAATGGAGTGGTGTCGTTAATTGGTGGTCCCGGTTCCAAAATGCCTGGTGGACGTCTTCTGCCTGAGGTGAAAATAGATAAGGCAGCTACCGATGACAGCGTAAGAAAGTCTATTAGTAGTTTAGTCTAGGCATGGCGGTCAATCCTGCTTTCCTGTATGCCGCCCTCAAAAACACCAACGGATCCTTTCCTGATGGAATGAGTATTGTTTTTTTTCCTAACCTCTAATGCAATCCTTTCTTGAAACCTATACTCAAATTCTGCATTTTCCTTTAAATTAACCAACTCTAATGCATCTAACATGAAGGCGAAAACAGACTGGAAATTTTCCTCGACGTAGCATAGCCTTAAACGCTTGATACGTTCTCCAAACCATTTGCTAATGTAATAGAGGAAGAAACAAATACACTGACAAGCTTAATCATTTGAAAGGAACTACTAATACCGAGAGTGAGTCTTCTCAAAGAGGGGATATGAGGAATGAGACCTGTGGGTTTTGAACTCCTTGACTGTACATTGAAAAGGTTGGTCCATCCCCAATAATATTATGCTGCTGGAGAAGCTTGGCAACTGTGTAATGCAGAGTAAAATCACTGAGATTTCTGCAATGTCTCCTCACTCTTTGAATTATACATTAACAGGACCAGCTCCTTTTCCTGCAGTTTCCTAAAGAAACTTGCCAGTGCTGTCCCTTCGTAAAACATAGTTAAGTGGGGAAGGTGAAACCATAACTCTCCATGAAACTCTTGTGCACAAACATCACAGGCTCAAACCAAAGATATGAATCCTGCTTATTAAAAACTCAACTCACGGCAGATTGAGATGAGTTTTAATCAGAGAGCCAGGTGTGAGCATATATACATATACACATATAAGCTGCCTTTGAATGTTGCTGCCAATAAACATATCAGCCTTTATAGGAAATGTAGTCCATCTCACGCAAGGCTGACTAGGCACACGAGTGTTACAATCTCAAAAACCTTTGCATTGATTGTGGAAATGATCTTTTTCACAACAAAGGGCTAAAAAAAGCATTTTGTCAATATAGGTTGAAACATCTTGTCTCAGATACTCTGAGATCTCATTTTTAATACTTAAATGGAAATTAAATGTAGCAGAATCTGGTACAGAAACCCTTATCTAATTTCCAGTCTGCTTTTGCCTCGTTCTGCTGAAAAAAAAAAATGGAATTTCTCTTTTTCTTGTGTTTACACTTTGACCCTCTCTAGTTAGCATGTTAGTTTAATATGTTACTCGGTGTGTTCTATCTAACCTAGCATGGGGTACTCCTAGATTAGCATGATGCATGTTAAGGAAGTAAATCTGTTTCTTTTGATAATTCTTTTGACAAATAAGATACATAGGTATAAAAATACCTCATCTATGTTTCTACTTAACCTTCTCACCCAAACTATAGATTATCACCCAGGTTATAGGTGACTGCACACTGGTAGGCTTGCAAAACTTTTGTATATAACTTAAAATGGTTAGTTGCAGTAATTTTAATGCCAGTCGTGGCTAAGAGCGAGTTGTCTGCAATGCATTGAAGACTCTTTATCAAACGTAATAGGTTAACATGAGTTACAATATCCAGTATGCACCAAGAAAGCATTTAGGTTGGCTGATCCCTTAATCTGTATTGTAGGTATATGTGATGAAGCGTGTTTTTGTTGCAGTACGCTGAAGAAGGGATAGCTTGGTAGTTAATATTATGCATAGGAAAGGCGAGCTTAGTGTTGTGTTCACCAAATGTTAAGCCACAGTCTCGTAGTGTGAACGGGCTCCTAACCTTAAAATGTAAGGTTTTCATCAGTTGGTGGTATTTTGAACTTAACACTGCAGTTCTACCTGCTCTGCTGAATCTAACATACTTGGAAACATAATTTTTAGTTTCGTTAAATGACCGAACCCTTGCCAGAAATTCTTTGGAATACAATAGTTGCGTCATTTGTATTTTTGCTGGGAACACTTAAATGACTTTTGACACAAGGCAACTCTCGTGTTGCCATAGGAATGAAAAGGGACATTAGGGCATATTTAATGCGTATAATTTTATCAATGCGTTTAATATTCACCCACTCTCTTGGTGATTTTTATGTCCCACTCTTCGACTTCTGTTATTATTGCTTGTTTAAGCCCTTTAAAGTTCGTTTTGCTCCCTTGATTTCTGCTCATTTGCCCCTCACACCCCTTACTTTATTTTTATCAGTTCAGCACATTAGTGGGGTAGATTAGCCATGGGAAATGGCAGACCTGCTCTATGTATGAGTTCATGGGTATACGAAATCAACAAAAGTTCAATTGAATGATTTTTCTCATTTTGTAAATGTATTCTGTGCAGCCTATGTCAGAGGTAGAGGTAAAAAGGAAGCCTTCTGCGTCTCTCAGAGTGTCAATGGATCAACTGAATGCCTCATTTGGAAGAAGGAATCGAGCAAACAGTGTTCTCAGTGTTCTAACACAAACACTTGTAGAAGGTAAAATATATATTTATCTTTTATATATCATGTGATTAATAATGGATAGCATTCACTAAATATATGTGTAATGCGGCATTTCTCATTCGGTTAATGGTTAATGCAAGGTCAGGTGGCTTTAATCTCTGTTGAATAGCTGGCTCTGCCAAAAGAAGAGAGATCCTTAACTCTGTACAGGGATTATTTTTAAAGCAAATAGCAGCCACCTAGGAAGGTGGCCATTCTTGCCGATTTGATACAACAGTATCACAGCCTCGATTTTAATTGCTGTTGCTGCTGGGACCTGCCAAGAATAAATAAGCATATCCTGAGTATGGCAAGACCAAGAACTATGTAAGGATTAAGGTTTTTACAGCAGGAAAAAAAAACAGGACACACTGGATGATCTTAATTGTCCTTATCAGCAAATATCGGCAAATACTGTTTCATACCACTTTGAATAAGAAAGAATCATAAAGTGAGAGTTACTATACCCCATATAAATTTACTTTTGTATTTACTATGGCGAGAATAAGTATAGGGCTGCAACTAACGATAATTTTAATAATTGATTAGTTGGCCGATTATTTTTTCCATTAATCGATTATTCGGATGAAAAAAAATGTAAATTTTTCTTTCATTTAAAATAATGCAATGAACAAACTGGGTGTTAAAACAAAAAAAACCCAGCAGAATAAAAAACTTAAAATTTTCACTTTCATCTCTTTATCACAATGGCATTTCTCTATTCACCTTCTTATTTTACTGACATAATAATAAAAGCTACAAGAACCCCAAAACAGTGTTTCTCAAACTAGGTTTTAATACAAAGTTATTAGTAAATATTAATTCATATGTTAACTATTTTTCATATTTAATAAAAACTATGAGAAAAAAGCCTTGTTTATATTTTCTTTTATTTGCCAAACTGTCCCCGGTTATGCACATCTGACCCCCAGCTTGCCACTCTGCCCCCAGATATGCCTTATACCTCCTATATGCCAGAGATTCCACTGTGCCCCCAGATATGCCTTATACTCTTTATATGCCAGTGATATGCAACTGACCCCCTGATATACCTTATACCCCCAGATATGTCTTATGCCCCCCTGATATGCCTTATACCCCCTATATGCCACTGTGCCCCCTGATATGCCTTATAACTTCCAATATGCCTTATACCTTCCAATATGCCACTCACCCCCATTTATGCCTTATACCTCCCTATATGCCACTCCGCCCCCTATAAATGCCCACACCACCCTGAAATTCATTATCACCACTCTGCCTCCTGTCAGCAACGGAGGTTCACAAGACACCAAGGAGTCGGGGAAAAAGGCAGAGTGGTGTATGGGAGGAGGAGGAGGCAGAGTGGTGTGTCGGGGAGGGTGGCTCGCATACACCCCTCTGACTCCTCCCCCCTCCCATACACCACTCTCTCTCTCCCCGACTCCCTGGTGTCTTGTGAACCTCCGTTGCTGACAGGCACTTTCACTAGAGCTTCATAGAAGCCCCAGCGGAAGTGAAGGGGAGTAACGGATGCTGTCTATGCGCATCGCGCAGACACCCCACCAGCTGACAGAGAGGATGATCCTCTGCAGGAGACCTGGATTCTCTGTCAGCCGGTGGGGGTCTGCACGATGCGCACAGACAGCCTCCGTTACTCCCCTTCACTTCCGCTGGGGCTTCAACGATGGACCTACGATGAAGGTCATGTGATGCTGGTGCTGCATTGTAGGAGCGCCAGAGGAAGTGGAGGGGAGAGGCGGAAGACAGTGAAGGGAATCCAGGTCCCCTGCAGCGTTGCAGGGGATCTGGATTCTAGTGTTATAATCCGATCTCTGTTTGAGGTCGGATTATAGAAGGAGATGAGTTTTTTAGAGCATTTGCTGACAAAAACCTCTTTTTATAATCGATAATCGATTTGACTAATCGATAATGAAAATCGTTGACAGCCCTAAATAAGTACCTCATATGATGTCTAGGAGTGCACCTGTATGTGTTTTTGTAGTTCGAATTTGCGGCTAATCCCATAGTATAGTAAAAATACTATAGTGTAGGAAATACAGATAATCTTATCCTTTCCCCGTTTTAGAACGTGTTTTTTTCCCTCTCTTTATAGAATTGGAAGAGTCACAGAAGAAGTGTCCACCTTGGTGGTACAAATTTGCAGACACTTTTCTAATATGGACATGTAGCCCTTTGTGGATCCGAATTAAAACTATTGTGAATATGATTGTAATGGATCCCTTTGTTGACCTGGCCATCACCATTTGTATTGTTCTCAACACATTATTCATGGCTATGGAACACTATCCAATGACCAAACAATTTGAACACGTCTTATATGTGGGGAATCTGGTAAGACATTTCATTCATACAGTTTGTGCTTCATATCATGTCATCACATGCTAGTAAACACTTCATATGCAGCAATGTTAAGTCCTAGAACATTTCTGTATTACATGTTTGTATTAAGGTACACTACCTTGAGCTATGCATGGGGAAATGTGCAAACCCCCTTTCCTCTGTGCTGTTCTACTAGTCTGTATAGAAATGAACTCTTGTTAGTTACACTGCCTTTCAGCCCCGGACTGGCCAAAATCATGGTGGGCTGCTGGCCAATGGCACCCCATACTTGCCTATTGGAGAGGCAGGTTGGTTCCTACAGTGTGCGTCCTCCAGCTTGATTTGTAGGGCAGCCTGCTCTGTGAGTATAAAAATGTACCATGCGCCAGACAGTTGTAAAGTGCCAGTGCATCTTGGTCAGTCCCTATTCCTGCTATGCTGCCATCAGATTATGGTTTCTTTTATGAATGAAACAGTTGAGAATCCCTTTTCAGAACATTTGCAGAACTACATTTTACACAATGTAGCATAGGAAGACAGGTCTGTAAAATCATGTTATTTATTTAGAACTGCAATTCTGTTAATTTTTTTAGAAGAAAAATTTAACTGTGCCTCACTTTGTGTTAAATGCATGATGTTCTCAGTTTTTCATTCCTAAATTTAAAAAAAGAATGCCTTACATTTTATTTCTCTTGTAGGTTTTTACCGGCATTTTTACTGCTGAAATGGTCCTAAAGCTAGTAGCGATGGATCCATATTATTATTTTCAGGAGGGCTGGAACATATTTGACAGCTTTATTGTGAGCCTCAGTTTAATGGAGTTAGGCCTTCAAGGCGTGGAAGGGCTTTCCGTCCTGCGTTCCTTTCGATTGGTATATCCTATTTGACTTTTTACATTAGCACCTATTTGAAATTGTGAAAGAAACTTAAACAAAAACTATTTAAAAATATGTGTCTCAATACTTTCCCAAAGTGACAAGACAATCTTGGGATTTATTTATCAATCATATCAACATCCACCTATTTGTTCTATTATTATTTATATTGAAGTAGGGGGTGCAAAATTGCATTTTTTCCAATTGGATTAGCATCTTTGCACCATAAATCTTTAATATCCACTAATTTCCACATAGTCTGTCCGTGTCGAAGCTTGCAAGTTTAAATTTTATTACGTGAATTTAAGAAGATCACCATCCCACACCAAAATAAAAATCTTTGAGAATGTAAGGGTTTTCTAGTCACCTCATTTGATTCATAAATTCTCTAATTTGGTCTATAATGAAGAAAGTGGTAATTTTGGTTTTGTTTGGTCTTACGTCTATTTTTACATTTTAAATGAATATTTCTTTCAATTAATAATACTCTTTAACCCATTGAGTGTCAATCATTTGGTTTGCATTCCAGGCCGAGACATTCTTAAATATGGAAATTCTGTTTTCCAGAGTAATGTATAGACTAGCTTTCTTAGAGTAACTAGAATTTGGGGATCTTTTACCTTAATTAAGTTAATATTTGCTGATGCAGTTTTCATATTACATAAAATAGTTAATGTTTAAATCTATCAGCAATAGCCAATAGTGATTGTTGATATCAGCAATATTTAAATTATTTGTCTATTCTGAAATAATTTCTCAGAGGGAATGTATGAGGGAAGCAGAAATAATCCCATAATAATGATAATATTTGAAAATGAATGTCAGGATTTCAAATTCAAATATTTTGAGTAGTAATTGGTAGAATAAGCCATAGCCACACATTAAAAAAACAGCTATCCAGTCAAAATAGGTTTGCAAATGTAAACATTGTACATTGAACCTGAACGTGCACAGACACACGTAAAATATAAGTACATGTATATTTGTGTGTGTATTATAGTTATGTATATATTGGTTGTAAACTTTGAAACACATGCTTTTGAGCTTTATTTTTAAATCAATTCAGGTGTCATAACTAGATGTTTTACTTTTTTTTTTTTCTTTTCAGTTGAGAGTCTTCAAATTAGCCAAGTCGTGGCCGACATTGAACATGCTAATAAAAATCATTGGAAATTCTGTTGGTGCCTTGGGTAACCTGACCTTGGTGTTGGCCATCATTGTGTTCATTTTTGCTGTAGTTGGGATGCAGTTGTTTGGAAAAAATTACAAGGACTGTGTCTGCAAGATAAACCCAGATTGTGTCTTACCTCGGTGGCACATGAATGATTTTTTCCATTCTTTTCTTATCGTTTTCCGGGTGTTGTGTGGAGAGTGGATTGAAACCATGTGGGATTGCATGGAGGTTGCAGGACAAGCAATGTGTCTCATTGTCTTTATGATGGTGATGGTCATTGGTAACTTGGTGGTCAGTATATATATAGTTATATAATGTGTTTATATAAGTCTTTCAGAAAATGTGTAATGTTGTGACTGCTAGTTGGATTGTCTTTCATCCTTTTAGAACTTGGAACATACAGAAACATAGAATTTGAGATTCCGCCTACTAGTCTGGCAGTTCCTTGTGTTATATTCAGGAAAGCCTAATGCCTGTTTTGCTCATGTTTAAACCCCCCTAAAATAACCACTTCTATAAAATGTTTCATGGGAAGTTCTACCATCAAATAATAAAGTTAATAAATTACAGTCATAATACTCTATGATGGTATTCAAGTATTACAAAAATAGAGGAGTACAACTTTTTACAAAGTACTTCCTGAAGTTACACTCGGTGCAGTGTTCACCTTGAATGTTGCCCTAGACCTGACCCATATTTAAATGCTCACAGCACCTTTTACTACCTTCTATGGAGGCTGTGTTGACCACAGTCCTGCATAGTGTAAATTGACCCTTTGGAGAGATCAGAGATCTTCATTGTAACCAGCCCATCGAGCAGTGGGAAAAATGTCACTTATACTGATTCTTATTTACTACCTCCCTTAATCAGGTACTGAATTTGTTCCTTGCTTTGCTACTGAGCTCCTTCAGTGCTGACAATTTGGCTGCCTCTGATGATGATGGGGAAATGAACAACCTCCAAATATCGGTCATCCGCATCAAAAAAGGAATAGCTTGGATTAAACTCAAAGTACATGACTTTGTGCAGAAGCATTTCAAAAATAGGGATTCAGATGAGGTCAAGCCACTGGATGATGCATATGAAAAGAAAATAAACTGCTTAGTAAATCACACTGGTGCAGACATCAACAGAGACATGGATTACCAGAAAAATGGGAATGGCACCACCAGCGGTATTGGAAGTAGTGTGGAAAAATATATAATAGATGAAGACCACATGTCTTTTATAAATAACCCAAACCTTACAGTCAAAGTGCCCATTGCAGTGGGAGAGTCAGACTTTGAAAATCTCAACACAGAAGATTTTAGCAGCGATGATGATGGCA
Source organism: Spea hammondii (assembly GCA_029215755.1). Taxonomy (NCBI): domain Eukaryota; kingdom Metazoa; phylum Chordata; class Amphibia; order Anura; family Pelobatidae; genus Spea; species Spea hammondii. The sequence goes on from JARDYJ010000002.1 coordinate 28,953,536, forward strand.
GTAAAGATGTAAGTTCTTGGCTTCTACAACTACTAAATGACTATGCACCTTTGTGTTTCTGTTAAAGCTGGGTCTGTTGTCTTACTGGAAGCCTGCAAATTTCAATGATGTCCCTTTTGACAAACTGTAAGGCCCCAAGTGGTATCTGATCAAGATTAAACATTGACACGTTTGGGTTCCGTTCAGCATTAAAGGATTGAAAAGGCTGATATTTGGTGCAGTTTTTAAAACAATGCCTACTCTGCCTTGCTTGTAGTATTAGATATGTCATATCTGTCACGTCATGTAATTTAACTATGACATGTCTATGGGCTGTTGGGGTGCAGTGTTGATCTTGCACACTATGCAGGCCATCTAAAGAAGAGTGCGCTTAGATAATTTTGATTATGAATCAGTAAGGAGCTGTATGTTGGATGTACCTCTATGTACCTCTCAGGGCCAACCATCTCTGGTATCTCCTGTATGATGCTATTGAGTTTCTGGTCCCTTATCTCTATTCACTTCCAGATACAGAATAATCTGTGTAATTCAATTTCTGTTGTTTGACACATGGCCTCTTCCAAGTTGTAAGAAGACCACAGATTTAATACAGGTCAAGCATTTGTAAAGGATAGATCTACATCTATACATCTAGGGATACTTTATGTTTCATCCCCCTTCATGGAACAGCTGTCATCTTAGCAGGAATCAGGCTGATGTTATAATATAAAGGGAATTCTTCATCGTAAAAGCCCTTCCACTGTTGAAAGTTACCACAGCAGATATGTCTTCAAAACAGATGCCCTGGTGAAATTTTGACTTTGTGAACTTCTCTGAGGGTTTTCTGGGGTATGGTTTTAGGATAATTATCTTGGGGGGCTAGATGTCCAATATATGTCTACTGTATTGCATATGCATTTTCTAATGATGATGTTTGTTTCAGAAACTTGATGATACCAGTTCTTCAGAAGGGAGTACAATTGACATTAAGCCAGAAGAAGAGGAGGTGCCTGTTGAACAGCCAGAGGAGTACCTAGATCCCGATAATTGTTTTACAGAGGGTGAATACTCGTATAAAACTCAAAGATCTTATTGCAGTAGTAGACCCGTTTATTTTATTTTAGAATCGGGTTGTCATATAAAGTGTTTCATTTTGTTGCGATGCATCAATCTTCCGTGTACTATAAACAATATTCAGAATGCCTGAAGCACCTATTTAATATACACTATATCATTTATAGCTTACTTTACAAGTGTAACATGCTTTGACCATTCAGAAAACCTAACACTACCGCTCTTTAAGAACATGTGTTTTGTTAAAGGGTGTGTGGCACGTTTCAAGATTTGTGACGTCAGCATAGAAGATGGTTTGGGAAAGACTTGGTGGACCTTGCGTAAAACATGTTTTCTCATAGTGGAACACAACTGGTTTGAAACATTTATCATCTTCATGATCTTGTTAAGCAGTGGCGCACTGGTAAGTTCTATTTGAAAACGGGAATTTATAGAGCGATAACATAAAAATTATGTAAAGATTAACTCATTACCATATTACCAATTCCACTGTTTAGTATGGACCTATATATTGTTTGTTTTCCTTTTGCTTTCCTTTTTTTTTTTTTTTACCAAACTCATTAGTTGTATTTTAATGCATGTTGCTTTAATACACTTTGATTGGTTGGTTTGAATTTCTACACCCTGAGGAAGAGTGTCTTTTTTGGGCAGCTGCGGTCTTATTTGGGAAGTATTATTTGCATTTACTATTTTTATTTTAGCACATAGCACGTGATTTTAGGTTATCTCACGGTCTTTTAATACACTTTGGCAGGCTTTTGAAGATGTTTACATCGAACAAAGGAAAGTCATAAGAACCGTACTTGAGTATGCAGATAAAGTTTTCACTTACATCTTCATCTTGGAAATGTTGCTGAAGTGGCTGGCTTATGGATTTGTGAAATTCTTCACTAATGCCTGGTGCTGGCTTGATTTCCTCATTGTTGATGTATGTATTATTTCTTTGTTTTCAATTTTGATTTGTGTAGCCATCTAAAATTAGAATACTTTTGGTGCCTAATAATTATGTCACGTGACAAAAAAGCTATAGTTAAACAGTTCCTGAGAAAACATGAATGGGGTCTAATTTATATTGGGGTCTTATTTATATCTGGGTACTCAAAAGTAAAATGGATAATATGTTATATGATGTCACTGAAATCACGATGGGTGGAATATCAATTACAAAAGTAACAGTCTTCAAAAGCATATCATGAATTAAATACTTTTCAGTTTCCTAAACAAAGCTCAAGAGTAGATTGGGCATCACTAAATTGCAGCATTATTCTGACCCCAAACCACCCTATATAAACATATTCTCAGATTATATGCCAGTAGTAATACATAACTGTTTTGTTCACATTTGGATTTCAGGTCCCTGAAGCAGATAAAAACACTTGGCAAATATTAATTTGTGAAATGGTTTGGGTGACATTTAAACGTTTGCACGTCTTGATAAGTCATTTGTTTAGTTTTTCTCCTTAATGGCTGATTTTGAAATGGAGAAGGAACCCCGGATGCTTCTTCGTACTTCCATATAATATAGGTGTTTTTTTATATATTCTAAAGACCTCCTTCCCTTGATCTCGCTGCTATTTGTTTCTATCACTATATAATGTGCTTACACTGATTCTGACTTATATTTGGCTCCATATAAGGAAGGAATGTTCTAGTAGTGGGGATCACAAACACCCCCCTAAATTCAGCTTGCCACATCTCATGACGAACCTGAAATTTGCTGCGCCAAAATGTCGGATAGAATAGAAATCATGGTAACAGTCGGAAATAGCTATTTTCCAATTTGAAGCAAGGTAATACCAGCTGACTACGAACAGAATTGTTGTTGCTACGTTGTGGTTCATATCATATTTGCATTACATATAACAATTCACAATCATGTCCCTTTTTTGGGACAATCCGAACAATGAGATCAGGAATACAACCATATACTATCCATATACATTTTACAATTAGGGCTAACACTGACATTAAGCTATTTATACTACCACTTAAAATACCTTATATATTTAGCTAAAATGCAATAATGTCATAATTATTTTTACCTAAGAGGGCTATAAAATTTAATTCAATTCCCTTCCAAAAAGACCCTATATATGTCATACAGGAGAAGATAATTGAGTGTTGTGTTTCAGAGGACTACATGCTTACTCTATTGCTTCCAAGCAGGTGTTGGTCTCTGGCGATTGTACCAATGGTGTAAAGGTCAATACAGTTAAAGGTGAAATTACTCAAATCAGTATATATATATATATATATATATATATATATATAAAATAATACACACCAAAGTGCAATGCTAGCTCTGAAATAATTCCTGATGTGTTATAAAGTATTTTCTTTATAGATCATTGTGATTATGAACATAGCTCAAAAGAGGAGGCAATTATGGCAAATCTAGCAGCTCTGTTTCTTTGCTTGGTGTTTTTTTTTGTTAATGTTTTATGCATCTTCTTGATTCATGTACAATTCTCACTTTGCACTTTTGGGGTGTACATTGTTAGACTCGATACACTCCTATAAAACCAGCAATTTGTCTTTTTTATATGTTTTTGTTGTATTTAAATTCCAAAGGAATTAATTGAAAGAAGCATGTCCTGTATATGTTTATCTGTATTCTTTCTCACAGGTATTTTGTCTGGCTTTATTTAACCGGAGCATCTTTAATCAACAGACAGTGAAGGGCCAGGGTAAGAACTTTGTCAGCTCCGTCTTGAACAGACCTCGCTATCTGTCTTGTGTGGTTTCAGTTTTGCAGTCATAAAATTTTCCCTCTTGTTCTAATGCCTTTCTCAACCACGTTTCCTTCCAGGTCGATGCTGTCAAGTGACTTAGGCAGCTGGGGTTCCTTCTTTCGATGTAATATGTGCAACCAGTGTTAGGCTTTGATTCTAACAGTCTGGAACCTCTCTTTGCTTTTCTGTTTCTGTGTAGGTCTCTTTAGTAAGCCTTGTAGCTAATGCCCTGGGCTACTCGGAACTAGGTGCCATTAAGTCCCTTAGGACCTTAAGAGCTTTGAGACCCCTAAGAGCCTTGTCACGATTTGAAGGGATGAGGGTAAGATGCCGAAAGCAGCTGATCCTTCTGCATGCACTTGGAGCGATTTAAAGCATGCTAGAACTGATCAAACTGGATCAAAAATAAAATTCATGATGCAGCTGCTGACTTCCTTTTCCCTGCACCCTCTCCTGAAAACATGGGAGATGCATTCAGCTGCTTCATCACATTAATACTGGCCCTAATCTACATATCATTTGTAGTACATCGTAACATTGGCTGCTCTCATTTGGCCTGGCTTGCCTCCAGCACCCAGAGGGTCTCCCCTGCTATACTTCCATAGGGAGAATCACCAGGTGCAAAAAAGAGGAATTCGAACCCCATGCAAGTTTGAATTTCATAATTGCTGTGTTTAGTATGGGTTAACTGGGAGTTATACCAACCAGATATTCTCTTTAAGCTATTGGTGGTGTTGTGTCAAAGGCAAACTGTTATTCTCTAATCATCAATGAAAGCGGCCTCTCATATTTGGTTTAATTCATCTTCTTGCACCTTGTTGTTCTCAGTCCAGTCTTCTAGAGACTGGAAGGCTTGTCTGACAGCGAAGCTTTCACTTTCTCCCACTACGCTTTATGGTCCCCTGTCCTGTCACTGCGGCTGTAGGAAAACGTCTTCTAATGCTTCCTCACGTTCTACTTAGTTTGCCAGGTAGCAAGTTACACTTGGTTCTACAACCATCGAAGGATTTGGAATTTAGCCCACACTATCGTGTGCCAAATAATTAACATAAATACACTTTTGTGTTGGCCAAATGAAATATGTTTCTATGAGAATTATCATGTGATCCTGGTAGCATTTCATGTGAATTACTTAATTACACTCTTATATCAAAATATAACTGTTCCATGTTAGGTATATTATGTTTGGGTAGGAAACCCGTTTCCCAACATCTTCCTTGAGTTAACATGATAGCAGCAACTTTTCTGTTTAAAGATCTACAGAGTTTTTTAATTTGAAAAACTTTGTGTTAATCAGCGGTACCCAACTAATAACCACAGAGATCTCACCTGTGCTAAAGCATTACTGTTACGTGTAGGTTTGAATTAACATGCATGCATCAGAGTTGAAGAAACGCCTTTAGAAAAAGTATACCAGCTTGAGAAATGCTTCCTGATTTTCTGGCCATTCTCTTTTGCCACATTCAGTTTTTTTGTGCAAAAACACAGCTGTCGAGGTTATAATTATACCGATTTCAATGTGAATACACATTACATTTCTAATCAGTAGCCATCCTTTATATATGTATATGTTTTTCTTGTCCCTAACATAATTTTTTAGCTATGACAAAAAGGACAGAGTAGAGTAAAACCCTATTATCCAGGGAGCGACTTATGATCACGAGGCGGCCCTGGCTCTTTAAAGCCAAGGGCCACCTGATGACATTTGATTAGAACTATGATTAAGTATTCCCGGTACAGATTGTAATGGAATGAGGCATGCATGCACTATATTAACTGCCAATGCACATACATAAAAGCCATGTTCCCTTTCTTTTGGCGGGGGGAAACGACGACACAGTGTTAACTTTGAGGAAAATGTCCCATGGTTTGGAGGACATTTTTTATTCCTGTTTGATGAACTCAGAAATAGAGGACATTATTATTGTCCTTTATGGTAATTGGCAGTAATTTTTATCCGGTAAGTGTGAAAATAGTTTGTTTAATGAACAAAGCACCAACGTGTAGACAGTTCAATCAGTTTAAATGCAGAGTGGAATAATTTTGCCAATTTTTGCTTGCAATATAAATATCAGTAATTAAGCTCATCATGTTAAAATATTGACTTCCTGGCTTTATATTGCACACTGACTTTCACGTAAATTGAAAAGAGAGAGCTAAGAGGTAGCCTCCAAGTTGGTATTGAGATATATATATATATATATTTATATTTATTTATATATATAATCACACCAGATTCTGAAAGGTTGGCTGAGAATATTGTGAATGGTTGTTCAGAGATGCATGTTAGCTAACACTGTGGTGAAATATCAAGCATTCATTTTCATGAAGTAATTTTTTTAGAAAATGATGCATATCTTTGCTAAAGGGCCAGCACTTTGGTCCTATCATGGATATTTAAAGAGACCCAGACAAAGTCCATTTCTATAGTGTGATGAGTGATGGTAGAGAGTGAGACGGCGTCTGTCCTGCCGTGAAGAAGCTTGTTTTTGTTGTCCCAATCAGTAAGCGTGGAAGCTGCAAGAAGAAAGCAGTGCTCCGAGTTACACGACCTACAGCGACAGGAGCAGAGATACTCTGCAGGTTGGAGCCTGGTGTGTATGGAAGTCCATTATGGGGGGATGTCTCTGTTTGAATGAGAAGGGTGTTTTGCAATTTTAACCATGTTTGTCATTTTTATTGGTGCAGTACACTTGCATCTGTTTTTTCTGTACTTTAATCATTTTTATATGTGTTCCTTTTTTTTTTTTTACACTTTTTTTGACTAGAGATCCATTTGAGCTGTTTATAAACCCAAGGATTCTCTTTTGTAACCATATGGTATCATCAGTGATGTCATGGTGGGATCACTGGGATGTGTCTATTTTTAATAATGCTTTTTTAATAATAAAAAAGTGGCGATGACCCCAGTAGGGTATTATTTCCAATGATAAGTGCTTCTGCAGAGTATTCACACTGCCAGCTTTTGACATAGAACATAATAGTATATCCTAACGTTATGAATGGGTTAAATGGCTGTATAGCTGTATGTATGGCTCCATATACAGTATATTATACCTTTGCGTATCTATGAATAGTAGTGTAGCAGCACAATAATGTCTGCTTCCATGACATATGTAAAGAAGTCTTCTAATATGATCTTATTGGATGGATACTTGAACATATTAGCTGTTATAACCAAAGCTTTCGTATGTTACACAAATAAACCTTAGAAGATCAGTCCATAATTTCTTTGCATTAAAGGTTTTTAAGAAGCGTTTTTGTGTGTACCTCTCTGTGACATGTTTATTGGGCTTCCTCCAAAAAAATATAAAAGTGACTAAAGTTTGCAACTTTTCTAAGGCTGCATTATCTGCAAAAGTAATAAAATCAGCAGAGTAGGCAGAACAACACATTTAAATGTAAATTCAGGGGACGAAACTGACGGGGTGACTTTCCAGTCCCCCCAAAAAAGGAAAGGAAATGCAATTATAGCAGAGAAGTGTCTGCTAATTTGCATGCATTGTAGTGCGTGTGAATATGAATGTATGTGTACTTTATACATTTCATTATTTTGGCCCACCTGATATTGATCTGCCCCACCTAATTCGACATAAAAACTTTAACATTAAACGATTAGATTGCGCTTATTCCACTCCGCTTTTAAGTGTTTTTGAGGTGAGTAACAAGGATTAAAACAATAAGTATTTTCATGGGATTTAACAATTCAGAGTCGGAGGCATGTATGTTGCATCACCTGTCTAAAAGGCCGCTGCAACGATTCAGTTTGTTAAAGCACGGATTAAAACCCATCGGCTTTTACACTGCTTCGCTTTGAGCGCTAGGTGAGGGAATATGGCTTTTTATTTAGTTTCTCTGAATCTGAGCATTTCTGCATGCTCATCTTTTTGCCTGGGACATAAATGTATCGCATAGTTTATTGACACTAACTCACGTAAAATCCTTACGACTGTTTAGCCAGTAACTAAAGGCCACTCGCTGATATGGATCTGACACACTGGTCAGAAAGTATTCTGTTTCAATGAGCAATGCTGTAACTTGTTAAGGTGCCAGTACCAATGCGTTACTTACCTACCTGCCATGTATCTTCTCACCCTTGCAGGTTCTGCCCATGTCTCCAACGCGCTGTCAAACATAAGATTGTTTCAAAAGCCTAGTAATCTGGAACTAAGCATGTTTCTTTGCGACACTAAGATTTTGCTAGTCACAAGAATCACCACAAAATTCTTGTTTTAGGTGCCTACTAGGAACATGAGTTTGATTACATTCTTTCTTAATATGACCTACCCTATGGTCGTTATTACCATTTATGCCCCACCTAAATGCATTAACTTTAGATTAGGGGCATATCCACTGCCACGTGTTTATTAAACGTTGTTGCCTCTTCCTGATGAAGGGTAAGGATCATTTATGTTCCTTCTACAACCCAACCTGTGTAGGAGAAGATGAGAATGTTTGCCTGCTTTGTTTTATTAGTATTATTAATCATGTGATTCATACATTTTTAAAATAAGTAACCATGTATTATCCCTCTTAGCAGTTTTTAGTAAGAGTACATTTCCAGTCACGTGGGAGTAATATTTCTCATGAAACAGTGTATATTAAGTGTTCTTTTCTTTAGTGGAAGCCTTCTTCATGGTGGTGTTTATACATAATACATCTAAAACCATTTTGGCAAGAATGTAATCCAACACATTTAATAAATTCCTCACCAGAAAAATAAAATTGGGAAAAGAAAAATATTTTTACATTAATTTAGTATTAAATCCTTATGGATTAAGTACTGAGAGATCTCTATGGTATTCTGCAGTTCACGTATTATTTTTTATTGACCATTGCATACCTGTTAGTGGCCTTTAGCTTTAATCATTCCCTCTGTGCTGTCTAGATTTACGAGTTTACTGTGTGTTTTCTCCTTCATGCAGGTTGTAGTCAATGCTCTGGTTGGTGCAATCCCATCCATTATGAATGTGTTGCTGGTCTGCCTTATATTTTGGCTGATTTTCAGCATCATGGGTGTCAATCTGTTTGCTGGCAAATACTACTATTGCTTTAATGAAACGGCTGAAGAGAGATTTCTAACAGAGGACGTGGACAATATGACCATGTGCTTCAAACTGATTAACCAAAACTTCACCGAGGTCAGATGGAAAAATGTGAAAATCAACTTTGACAATGTTGGAGCTGGATATCTTGCACTGCTTCAAATTGTAAGATATTTATATATATACCCTTATTAGTATGTTTGCGTTTTTATAATGTGTCCCTCTTTAAGTGGTAGAAACAGAGTTTGATGACAAGAACCATTTAGCACATTATATCATGCTGTAAAAACCTCAAACCTTATTTGTCTCTTGTCCTATGCCTTTCCCATGCATATTTACATTCTAGTTTTAGACTATGACCTATAGTCCAAACAGTTCTCCTTTTTTTTTAAATATACTTCCATTATGTAGTTGTATGAAATACCAAGGCCTCTGTTGTGACACACGGCCAGTTTGCTGACTGACCTTTTTTATTTTTTAAATCTGTCCAAAAATAAAGGAAGTGCGAGGTCGGTTCCTACAGACCTCTGTTTCTTTGTAAAGCATGCTGGCAGTCAGCCCTGAAGCCGCGTGCGATAGTAAAAATAGCAGCAACTGCGAGGAAACAGAAGGACATCTTAGATGGTGATTGGGCAACTTTCAAAAGTTTGTACCACAGTCACTTTTTATACACGACCCTCTGTCATAAATTGGGATCATGAAGACACCAGGCAAATTACTAGTGTGGGATTTTTAGGACTTTGGAGACAGCTGGTGCCTGCTTCACAGCCAAGGATCAGAATACTAGTTGGGTAGGGAGAACATGGAGTCAGACTAACCAGGACCCAGGACTCCCAAGTATTGGGAACCATCCAGGATTCAAATTTAGCCAGAAGGCCAAAGTCAGAAACTGGATAGTTGGTGCAGAAACTCAGGCACACAGAAGCTTAGCATACCAGGAAGGACATGGATACCTAAGGGGCACATAAATTACGAAAGAGGGATCACAAGATGACTCACAGGATTATGGCTGCCAGCTTTTTTAGTCCAGCAAAGAAGCCTGAACTCTAATAGTGCAGGAAAGGCTCAACCAGGCTGAGAGCCAAAGGTAATGAAGCTAGCACATGAACCAAAATGGACTAGAGTTCATCCTGACACCCGCAGACGCAAGTGATATAGGAGAGGAAGGAAGTAATGCAAAAATTCCAGAAAGTAGATCTAAGCTTGTTTGAGCAGGACCCTCACCACTTTTAGTTTTTGGAAGTTCAAATCATTATGTAATGCTTTACTTGTCATGTCCTGTTTACCGATTGTACAGCACTGTGGAACATAATGGCACTATACATTTCTCTTCCCTCCTTCACATATTTAAATGTTTTATCACATCTCCTCTTTCTCTTCTTTTCTTCAAGAAATACATACTGAATTCTCTTTCGTGGTAATTTTTATCCTGCAAATCATTCACCGTTTTCTCCCTCTAGGAGATGTTTTATTTTGTTTTTAACATTTTTGTTTTATATCTGCTGTGGTATATTTTAGGCTACATTTAAGGGCTGGATGGATATCATGTATGCAGCAGTGGATTCCAGAAAGGTGAAGTAAAAGTTGTATACCATACACAACAGCAGCTTGTATAGGCCTAGGTATACAGGCACCCTAGAACATCAATTGTGTGAAATTTAGAGATGGATAACATATAAAGTTCATCATATTGCTTGATTTATCAGTGTCAACACTGTATATGGTGTCCAACTGCATTTTGCTGAAAATTGAATCTTGCAGCTTTTTCCAATGCTATATCTCCATTGAATGTTTTATAGTATGGTACAGAAACATACTGTACATAGGTATTGATTCCAACGATAAACATGGGGTACTGTTGTACCATTTTATTCAGTCTGCATGTCCTCTTGGCAAAAGCCTCTTCTAGTTCATAACATAGCTTTGTCAAGGATACACAATTTATGTACATGGTAGCATTGCATGGCTTGGGTTTTGAAGAATAAATCCAAAGGGCTTAACGGCTACCCCAGACGCATTTAGTTTTTATAGTCCATTTGTGTGGCATACTACTGCAACACATAATGCATATCCTAATATACAAACAATATTTGTCAGGCTGCACTTTGCATATGATTTAGTAATTCTTAAGATATATATTATTAACCTTGAATTTCAAAACTACAGGTCGACAAGCAGCCAAAATATGAAGACAACATCTATATGTACATTTATTTTGTAATTTTCATCATATTTGGCTCTTTCTTCACTCTCAACCTGTTTATTGGCGTCATCATTGATAATTTCAATCAACAAAAGAAAAAGATAAGTATATGTGTATATGTATACACTGTATGTGTCTTTCAGTGCATATCTTTTATTAACTTACATTGATAGAGATATGTGTAGCCAACCTAGAAGAGGTGGTTAGGTGCGATGTTGGTACATAATGTATGGAGAATTAAGTTGCTAAATATTGTTGGGGAAACAAAAGTGAACAGTTTTAATTAATGAGACATGTAGGTGTGTGTTAAATTCTGCAAACCACACTGAGCAGTTTTTGATATACGCCATCAATAGAAAAAGGTGCATAATTAACAAACAAAAACACCTTAGGCACACCTGAGTAATACCTAAATCCTGGACTGTTAGGTGTGCCTTGAGGAGAGGGTTGGAGGAGGACTGCTTTAGACAATGTCGTGGTCATTTATTAATGGACAGACATTTACAGAAGTGCAGCCACATGAGAGTGACAGACGCAAACATGTATTCAGAGACATCATACACTAACGCACACACGCATATATTGATTTCTACACCTGCCAGCACAGATCATCTCTGCTCATTTGAGTGCTGGTTTCTGAATGGGAGATCCTGTCACAGTAACTCTGAGCCTTGAATTTCCCTTACAAACAGAGAGCCATGGAGCTTCCACTCCACTTTAGCGACTATAAAGGAGCTTCTTTCTGACTGATCTTGTCACATGATAGAAAATTAGAAGTTACCACTGGCATCACAGATTATACTCCAGGAATGGAGTCTGTGTCTCTGCAAATAACCTGCTCATCAGAGGGACCCCATACACCCCATCTGAGTATGAGACCTTTGCCACCAAGGGCCCTTCGCCAAACTTCCCATTTGCCTCATTGATAACCTGCCTCAGTTAATCACAGGGCTTGTCCTCTAGCCCAGTGATCCTCAACCCTCTCTTTAAGGCACACCCAACAGTCCAAGATTTAGGTATTACTCAGGTGTGTTTAAGTTGTTTTTGTTTGTTAATTATGCAACACCTTCGACACACCTGAGTAATACCTTAATCCTGGACTGTGCTTTGAGGAGAGGGTTGAGGAGAACTGCTCTAGGCCTTGGGAATAAGAGCTTCTAGAACATCCTGTGAGTTCTGGGTTTGGTGTTTGATGCCACCCACTCCCTGCTTCTTGAGACTGGTTGGGGGTCCGACCTGCCCCTGTCAAGACTCACCCGCCTTCCCAAAATAAGGCACAGGAAGGGGAGCACTGTGGAATAATATATTAATATAAAATGTGTCTTTTGGGGACTGATTGTAATATTAATTTTTTTTTTCCCCCCCTATACTTTGGAGGACAAGACATCTTCATGACAGAGGAACAAAAAAAATACTATAATGCCATGAAGAAATTAGGATCAAAGAAACCACAAAAACCTATCCCCAGGCCTTTGGTAAGTAATGTGTTAAAAATGCTATCTCTTTGAACTAAATCTTCTTATTCTTTCAAAATATACTGTAGCTTAGATGGGTCTGCCTTGCTGTCTATAGAGAATTTGCCTATGGATGCTAATTAAAATAAGGAGAAAACACATCTTTGAGGTTTAAATCCAGGAACTTTAATTAGTGCCGAACAAGTGCAAATTATTGTGCTGCCTCACTGACTTTAGTTTGCAGACTCATTTGGCCTAGTGTAGATCCTATATCTGAAACCTCGCACATCAGTGTGTTCATCTACTAACACCACGCGCGGTATAAGTTGTGAGGGTAAAGGTGACGGAAAACCCCTCTACTTAAAATGAATAGGGTAGCAGAGGCATTATTAAACACACGGAACGAAACGGTGATCTGGCTTCCACACCTCTGTCCTGGGATTTGTTTAAAGGCGGTCTAGTACAGCGAACGTTTTCTTCAAAGAGTGCATATATAAAGTGTATGTAGAGGAAAATTGCTGTTAACCTTATTTGCATATGCCTACCCAGAATCCCTTACAGAGGCGGTAACACTACAATTTTAGGATTCCTGGGTGGTCTGTAGATTAGTGTGTAATCGGCCTCTGCTAGAACAGAAGTCCCTTGATGGGTCCCGTAAAACATTACATTGTATTTCTATATGGTAATGTAACATTGAAGAAATACATTGTGTTCTTTGTTATTGTTGCGTTAAACATATCTGTAATTCATCATTGTATGAGATGATGTGATATATTAGGCCAACCTCCGCTGTAAAAATGCTCATGCTGGTTGTTTGCAGAACATTTTAAGTTAAATTAACTTATTCCCCTAATTGTTTTATGCACCATCATTCTGATGTTTACATAGATGCAGTAAAAAGGGCCTGCCTGTTGTTTTTCTAGTAACCAGCTAAAGTGAAAAGCTGTATGCGCGAATCACCTTGATTTACAAATGAGAACTATGAAACACTGGCAATAAATAAGGCAAAATTGGTCCTGGCTCTTTAATGCAAGTGGCCGATAAATGAATTGGATGCCTCCTGGATATGCATGCAGGGAAATGAATGGGTATCAGAGCTGGGCATCAACCCACCAGACATTTGCCCTTGGCCTGTCCGAGCCTGCTGGCATCTTATGAAGTAGTGACAATAAAAATAGTTTAATCTAGAAAATGAAAGAATATGTGAGAAAAACATAAATTTTACATAAAGAACTAAAAACATACTCTTGCCTAGAAGCATAGAATTATACAGGACATAAGAATGACTCGGCCCAACCAGTCTGCCTGTGTGTTCAAGCTGTAAAAGAACTTGGTCATTGGTTTCATCTTCGATTCAGGATGGCTTTATGCCTATCGAATATACGTTTAAATTCCCTTACTGTATTATCAGCTACCTTTTCTCTTTGTAGGTTATTCCATGTATAAACCACCATCTCAGCAAATTAAAACTTAGTTCTATTTGGGCATCTGGCTCTCTACTTTTTGATAACTAAGCAAAAATAAATATAATTATAAAACTTTTCATATATTTAAAACTGGATGTACAATCTGTCGTAACCATCAAAAGCAAAACTTCATTAAAAATCCAGCAGCGGGTAAACAGTCTTGGAATAGAGTCATCTAACAGTCTCTAAACTATAGTATAAGAGATGTTCCGGTTAACCCTATAGTGCCTACCTAAAACATTACTGGTTAGACCCTTACACTGTATATTACATTAACTATCGTGTGCTGATGTGCGATTACATTATTTGATCAAAAGAAAGAATTTAATTCGGCCTCCTTTCTAGTTTTAGACTGTCATGTTCTAACATTTTGCCTCTTTTAAAATAATATGTAGGTAAATGTTTCTGTCACCCCTTCCCCTCTTTCTCATCTCTCCACAAAGCTTAACAATGTGTTTTTTGTTTGTTTTTTAGAATAAATTCCAGGGAGCCATCTTTGATATCATCACACAACAAGCATTCGATATAATCATTATGATTCTTATTTGTCTCAACATGGTAACCATGATGGTAGAAACAGACGATCAGAGTGATTACGCTGAGAATGTTCTCTACTGGGTTAATTTGGTTTTTATTGTCTCTTTTACCACGGAGTGCATCTTGAAATTGTGTGCATTGAGACATTACTACTTTACCATCGGATGGAATATATTCGACTTTGTTGTTGTTATACTTTCTATTGTGGGTAAGTGCAATTAGAATTTTAGCTAGTCATGTATTACCTATTTGAAGAGTACTTACACTTTTTATTATTTTTTCTCAGGTATGTTCTTGGCAGATTTGATTACAAAGTACTTTGTGTCACCCACTCTCTTCAGAGTAATTCGTTTGGCCCGTATTGGCCGTATACTCCGATTAATTAAAGGAGCCAAAGGAATAAGAACCCTGCTTTTTGCCTTAATGATGTCATTGCCTGCCTTGTTTAATATCGGCCTTCTACTGTTTCTGGTTATGTTTATTTTCTCTATATTTGGGATGTCTAATTTTGCTTATGTCAAGAAGGAAGGAGGTATTGATGACATGTTCAACTTTGAAACCTTTGGCAATAGTATGATCTGCCTATTTCAGGTCACTACTTCTGCAGGTTGGGATGGACTCTTGTTACCAATTTTAAACAGACCACCGGATTGTGACCCTCATAAAGAAAATCCGGGTAGTCAGGTGAAAGGGGACTGTGGAAACCCTTCGGTTGGGATTTTTTTCTTTGTTAGCTACATCATCATTTCTTTCCTGATTGTTGTGAATATGTACATTGCTATCATTCTGGAAAACTTTAGTGTTGCAACCGAAGAGAGCGCTGATCCTTTAAGTGAGGATGATTTCGAAACATTTTATGAAATATGGGAGAAATTTGATCCCGATGCCACTCAGTTTATCCAGTTTAGCAAACTGCCAGATTTTGCAGATGCCTTGGAGCATCCTTTGCGTGTTTCCAAGCCCAACACTATTGAACTAATTGCCATGGATTTGCCTATGGTGAGTGGTGACAGAATTCACTGTCTCGATATACTCTTCGCTTTTACCAAGCGTGTACTTGGAGAAAGTGGAGAGCTCGATATGTTGCGACAGCAAATGGAAGAAAGATTTGTGGCCTCTAACCCTTCTAAAGTGTCTTATGAGCCAATTACTACCACGCTCAGGCACAAGCAAGAGGGTGTATCAGCTGTTGTAATCCAGCAAGCGTACAGACGCCACTTACTAAAACGTGGATTTGTTTGTAGAAAGCCTTCTTCAGTGAAAATGGAAAACGGAGGAACAAATATGGACAAGAAAGAAGGCACACCATCTACTGCATCTCTTCCATCGTATGACAGTGTAACTAAACCCGAGAAGGAAAAACAGGAAAGAATGCAGGAAGCAATTAGAGAGCGGGTGAAAAAACAAAAATCTGTCAGGGAATCTAAGTGTTGAAAAAAGTACACATTTCATATTTGCAAGCAAAAGATTGTTTACAAATTTAGTATAAATGCAGATCAGCTATGGAAACACGTACCTGAAGTCAAGTACCAAACAGTCTGCTTACAATGACGTTGTGACGTCCAAGGCAGTAATCTACCACCTAGTGGACTATAATGAGACCCTTCTACAAGGATTTTATATTGTAACAGGTGGATACTGCATGTTTCACATCAGTCAGTGCAACATAGGATACATAACCAGAGCTGCCACGATTAGTACTATTTGAGAGCAGCCAAATGGAGTTTATTTTTCTCAAATAACTAAAATCAAAAGAGCACCATTTAGGGGTTGGTTTGTCCATGAAAAACACTCTTTGCAATGTTACATTATTTAAGCAGTTACACAAGAATAAATAGAAAAAATGTGGCAAAAAATTAAAAAAACAAAAACAAATCAACAATCAAGCAAACAAAAGGCAAACATTTAGCCCATGTCATATATTTGTCACACTTACTTTGATATATCTGCATATTTTTACTATATGGGCATCATGTGGTTTGGGAGATGGGAGGCCAGGTTATAATTCGACTGAGAGGCAAATTCTCAGGCCGGCTCCAAAAAAAAAAAAAGAAAAAAAAAATCTAAATAAATTGTGCTTGTTCAATGCATAGAAATGACTTGCATGATAGCATGCTCTGATCAGGAATCATGCATGAAGACTCATAAAATGCATAACACCAGTGCTCTGTCTACTGTGGTGGGAAAGCCGTAAGTCTGAGGCAACCCACTGAATACTGAACACTGTATTTGGAGAAATTTTAATATATACCCTTCACAGTATTTACCAAATCTTCAAACTTTTACACATCATGTTTAGGGATTAATGCAGGCAGAAAGATGTGTGTACATTTAATAAAGTCATTTAAATACAGTCACTGTTGCACATATAACAAATGGTAAAAAAAAAAAAAAAAAGACTAATCGCTGCTGAGTTTCCTTTTATGGAATACAAAAAATATTAATGAAATCGCTTCTGATACTATGTCACTGTAAACCAAATCTTAGGGCTTATTAAATTCTGCTTTTGTATTTTGCAATATTTTTAGTCTGCATTTGACAGAGTGAATATATTTAGCTGAAAACTTAAAAAGCTGAACTAATCTAAAAAAGGAAAAAAAGTTTTTCATTGGCGCTGCATTTGGTTGTCTGCGGGCATGGGAGTCACTTTGTGTAGGCAGTTTTTGGATCCTGAAGGGGCATTCTGAGAAGCACCCCCCAACCCCCCCCCCCCCGTGGAAATTAGCAACTTGGCACTTTAATACACACATTTTTTATTTTTTTTTCTTCTTTTACCTCCATGTTCTTTTTTCCAAGCCGTAGCCTTCATTTTTTACTTCTTTTGGTTTATTCTCACAGCCTTTAGCGATCATCACAATGCATAAGGAATTGTACCACAGGTTAATTAAAATAATAATGATTGCATATTCTTTAACCAATCGACAACTGCTTCTTAATCTCATTGTAAGCGTTGAGCCTTTTTTTTTTTGGTTATTTAACATGAATCTTTAGAAGCTCAACATCTCAAAAGTATGAACAAAGAGTTTAGGTTTTGCATCTGTCTTTACATTAAAAATATAGACTTATTTGAAAGGTTTGATGAGAACATCTTGTTGGTGCTGCAAACAATTTCATGCAAAAAAAAAGCATGCCGTATTCTCCGTTTTAATAGTTGATGCTGCTAAATTGTTAAGGAATCATTTGGCGTTCGTGTGGTGTAAGAAGAAAGATGTTTTTTGTGTGGACCAAAGTATTGCCTGATATTTAATCAACACCAAGAATGCATACAATGGCTTGATGTGGAGTATTATCATTGGTGGTCCTACACGATGGATGTTGGGTTTGACTGTACATCACTTAAAAATCATACCTCTGTGCCAAGTGGAACAACGTAGACTATTATAAGACAATTGCAGTGACATCAGCGATGCTGAAACATTCATGCCTGAGGAGCAGTTTCTAACAATTTAGGTTTTGTTTTTTTTCTTTTCATTTAATGCTAAGGTAGGTTGTATTATATTAAATTCCATGCGTATGTACAGGCTCTGTTGTAAACAGCACAAAAGCTGAAAAGTGTGGTTCAACTTTTTAAAAGGATATTATAAATGCTGTAATATATTTTATTTTATTGACTTTTTTTGTAAATACAAAAAAATTACAAATTAAATAGAATGGCTTCTGGCGTATGCCATTTTCATCTTTTTATGTTTTATTTTTTTTTTACTTTTTAAAAGGCAACATGGTTTGGAGCAAATGTTCAGCCCCGAAACAAATTCTTGCTCCAGTGTGCAATAAATTCTAACCACTTCTATGCAACATTTGCCTAACTATTATATGCATATTAATTGTGTTTTCTGAAACTAAGACGTTGATCCACATGATGAATGCCTATTTGATGAGGCTGGTGATATTGCAAACTACTTGTTATGGCAATTCCAAGTATATGAATCTGATATTTCTTTTAATCCTTCCATAATCAGTCCATGCGTGGTTTATCCCAATAATTCTTACTTTTAAAAAAATAGTGACATCATCAGCAGGATAACTGAAGTAAACCAGTTCTCAGAAATGAATAACTTACATTTTTGTACTTCTTTATTTGGTTTAAGGGAAGGGTTGATGAAAAAATAAGCTTTGCTTAATAAAAACAAGCTCCAATGCACTTCAGTGCTTCTCTCAAATGTACTGTGCAAGCATAAAAGTGCTTACTGCAACCTGGAAAAGGTTTATCATGGAGGGAGCAAGTTAAAAAATAATGAAAAAAAATCTCTCTACCTCTTATATTACCAGCATGATTATGACATATTGTTCCCCCAAAAACGTGAACTTAAGACATCTGCATTTCCTTCTGGTGCACTAGTGGTTAACCCTTTCCTCACCAAGGCTTTTTGGTACCAGTTGTTCCGTATGTTTTTTTTTCCCCTCACCATATGTGGGTTTAATCAAGATTCCCCTTGTCATGTTTGATGTACCCACACAAATTAAACAATGTTTTTTTCCCCAGAAAAATAGGGCTTTCATTTGAAACCATAGAAACATGCAAAAGTAATAATTGTGCCATTGATTAAAAATGACCCAATTTATGTTGTTCATCTGATTAGACATACCCCATGTACATGTTTATAGGGCCACACCATCACACAGTACATCATAGGGTAGTATTTTTAATACTTGTCGCTTAAGGGATTCAGAGAACATGGCATGGGGGGGGTGTTATAATTTTTACATGAAGTGCTATGGCAATGGAATATAAGGGCTTTTTTATTATTTACTTTTTACACTGTTATCTGTAAATCGTGTTTAGGGAGCTTGTGTACATCTTATGTATGCCAATGATATCACAATGAGCTCACTATTTTATTTTAAATTTTTACTAATACGTCATTAAAAAATATGCTTTTTTCTTTCTTTCTTTCTTTATTTTTCACCTTTGTGGGAAGAGGGAGAAACATTGCGGTTTTTTTTTGTTTTTTTTTCTCTTCGATCTCCCCTGCACTGATCGCACTGCAAGCAGGGCTGCATAGACTTGCACTGCTGATTGCATTACTTGCAATCAGCCAGCAGGGGGATCCCTGCAGGGTCTAGACAGACTTGCTGAGATTCTCTTTTCATCCAGTGGGTGCCTACAGGAGAGGAAGGCCCGATAGGCAATTCGTTATGTAACGGTGCTGAGTGCCGTTACACACGATTGGTCGGAAGGAAGCGAGCGATGCTTGTTTCTGCTGACGGTGGAGTCCAAGCTGTCAATAGGGTAATGAAGATGTTAAACAGCACAATGCTTAGTCTCATAAACATTTAGGAGTTTAGAAATCCTATCTTCAGATATAATGATAACTCCTTCCAATTTCAGTTGAAGCAGGTATTTATGAGCCTTTGGTCTACTACATCTTACTATATAGGCATTGGTCTATTGAAAGGAATCAAATAACTTTGAATAGGAACTTAGTAAAATGTTTTGTTTAGTTTCTGTTTGTTTCTTTTGATTTATGCATATCATACCAAACTGAAATAATAAATGGTTTTCAAACATGTTGAAAATAGCATTAGTTTTTTATCTTTATCAACTCAGCCAAGCATTTTTTCTGTTAAGGCATTTATATATTTTTTGGTTTATCTCTACTTTTTTTCTGTTCACTTTTTTTTTTTTGGCTGCTCTTGCTTCTTTCCTTAAATTCACACTCCTTTCATATGAAGTGTTTAGTCTGGGTTACAGAAGACTAGTAAATCTAGTGAAGATTGTGTATTAGCAAGATGCATGGTGGCTGATGCTGGCCATTCCAAAACTAAACTAAAAAAAAATTCATGACCTTAGTACAACAAGGCAAAATCAAAATTAAATAAACGTAAGCCTTTTTTATTGTAAAATAAATGGTTGTCTGCTGTTGTTTACTTGTACTGTAACCTTTTTTTAATAGTGAGCTCTCTAGTTATATGCTTTACGTCTACATAGATAAAAGACCATTATATCTGACTCGCCCCCAAAACAATAGTTTCACTTAAAACACATGTAAAGTTATATGTACATGGAACAGGTAAACTAAGCAATAATTATACTAAACAGTATTCAAAGGTGCAGTATTTAATGGTAAACTTAAAAGGGGTAGGATAAAAGCGCTAAAAGCAACAACAACAACAACAACAAAAAAAAAACAACACAATAGTGCAATATGTCTCAAAGCTTATTTTTGTTTGAAATAAAGGCCAAAAAGGGCTACTCACATTTGGTAGGGGCTTCTTCAGTTAGCCCCAAAGTATACGCTTGGGCGATATAATCCTCGCCTTAAAGATTTCTTTGGCAGCACTAGGTAATATGGGCTTCTTCAGTTAGCCCCAAGATGTGCATTTAGGTGATATAATCCTTGCCTTGGAATTTCTTTAGCCTCAGCCTTTGAAGCAGTCTGGAGTGTCCACAGTTCCTTTTTGGTGAGCAATGATAGAGTTGCTCACTCCTCAGCGCATAGGTGGTAAAATCCCCACCAAGGATATAGTTGTGGCTGACAAGATATTTTGTCTTATAAATTAAAAAAGGTCCAGGAGCAAGATAAAAAAGTTTTTAAAAAAACTTATTTATTTTAAACTTTTGGTAATAAAAAACAATAAGAACCAACAAAGGGTTAATATAAAATAATACACAAACTCGTTTCGCCTAGCACAGGCTTCCTCAGAGTGTATAGAAAAGCTCCTGATACATTGAATGTTTTTATGCAGTTTGAAATGTCTAAAATGGCGCCAAATGACGTCATCAACGTGTGGCTTATCACAATTTTTTTTTTTTTTTTTTTTTTAATAAAACAAGCATAATTGGAACATTACAGAAAGAGGTGCATATCAAAATCTATATTTAACCCTTCAGGGGTTAGGGTTTTTAAACAATATATCCAATACAATTCAGTCTTTCCTAAAATCTTCACAATATCCCCTCCTCTCCAGGGTATGGATATTTTTTTTATAGCAGTAAATTTTAGTAACTTTGGATCTTTATTATGATTTAAAAAATGTTTAGAGACGCTATGGGTGACAATTCCATTTCTAATATTGCGACAATGTTCTGATATTCTAACTTTTAAACATCTTGTCGTCATACCTACATACTGTAAGCCACAAGGGCATTCTAGTAGATAGATTACATTTTTAGAATTACAGGTAATGCATTCTTGTATTTTATATTCTTTATTTGTGATATTTGATTTAAACATTATTTGTTTTCTTTGCTGCTATAAAAAAAATATCCATACCCTGGAGAGGGTACCCTGGAGAGGAGGGGATATTGTGAAGATTTTAGGAAAGACTGAATTGTATTGGATATATTGTTTAAAAACCCTAACCCCTGAAGGGTTAAATATAGATTTTGATATGCACCTCTTTCTGTAATGTTCCAATTATGCTTGTTTTATTAAAAAAAAAAAAAAAATTGTGATAAGCCACACCCCCTGTTGATGACGTCATTTGGCGCCATTTTAGACATTTCAAACTGCATAAAAACATTCAATGTATCAGGAGCTTTTCTATACACTCTGAGGAAGCCTGTGCTAGGCGAAACGAGTTTGTGTATTATTTTATATTAACCCTTTGTTGGTTCTTATTGTTTTTTATTACCAAAAGTTTAAAATAAATAAGTTTTTTTAAAAACTTTTTTATCTTGCTCCTGGACCTTTTTTAATTTATAAAACAAAATATCTTGTCAGCCACAACTATATCCTTGGTGGGGATTTTACCACCTATGCGCTGAGGAGTGAGCAACTCTATCATTGCTCACCAAAAAGGAACTGTGGACACTCCAGACTGCTTCAAAGGCTGAGGCTAAAGAAATTCCAAGGCAAGGATTATACCACCTAAATGCACATCTTGGGGCTAACTGAAGAAGCCCATATTACATAGTGCTGCCAAAGAAATCTTTAAGGCGAGGATTATATCGCCCAAGCGTATACTTTGGGGCTAACTGAAGAAGCCCCTACCAAATCCACAACTATATCCTTGGTGGGGATTTTACCACCTATGCGCTGAGGAGTGAGCAACTCTATCATTGCTCACCAAAAAGGAACTGTGGACACTCCAGACTGCTTCAAAGGCTGAGGCTAAAGAAATTCCAAGGCAAGGATTATATCACCTAAATGCACATCTTGGGGCTAACTGAAGAAGCCCATATTACCTAGTGCTGCCAAAGAAATCTTTAAGGCGAGGATTATATCGCCCAAGCGTATACTTTGGGGCTAACTGAAGAAGCCCCTACCAAATGTGAGTAGCCCTTTTTGGCCTTTATTTCAAACAAAAATAAGCTTTGAGACATATTGCACTATTGTGTTGTTTTTTTTTTGTTTTTTTTTCTTTTATATATCTCATACACATCCGTGAGAGCGCAGCCACTAACCCCCTTGTGCAGTATTTAATGGGTTTATAGTGTAACGATGAATAACACTTCATTGTATTGTATTTTAATATTTCTTTCTTCCAAGGCAACTAAATGCAGATCTGCTGTACTATATATCCTTCTATTCAAAGTAATCAGAGTTAGAAATTAAATTTTTCGATACATTTACAGGTAAGAAATATTGGACTGTAAGAATAAGTTGAAACTTATTTTTTCCATAGATAAATTAAATGCTCAAGATGCATTGTCAGACACCATGGTGAATGTGCATATTCTAGGTATGTCCAAAATACATTTACTACAAAAGAATCCAGTCATCATATAACTACTGCCTAATACCATGCGATGTGGAATTGCAAGTAAAACAAATTGCTCGCCTAATAGCGCAACCCAGGTCCCTCCTGCTTAATTTGCTAGCCCAAGTTTAACAGAACTGTGGCAAACCTCATAATGGTTTTTAACAGATGCGAGCACCTCTTTTGGGCTGTGGTAGGCCCCAATATATATTAATTACCTGGGTATCAAATTACCCCAAAACATCAGGTTCGCTACGAATTAAATATCACACCAAAATTGCAAGAAATGTTAATGGTGTAAGACATGGGATGCTCTACATCTGACCTTCACTGGCAGGGCACACCTAATTAATATGATTTGCTTCCCCCAATCTACAAACCTTGCCCTTTGTTTTGAGGCCAACATATTCTGTGCCCTTCAGAAATGGAAAAAGGCCCATATTGTACCAACTGCAGCAGCCCAAACACCAATTGGGGTCAATGTGCCTGAACCATTGGAAAACAATCTTGCAGCCTTGATTGCATTATGCGATGGCCTTGCATAGAAAGTGAGGGCAGATAAGAACCATTAGGCCCATCCAGTCTGCCCAACCTCTGAGTACTTTCCTTAGTATCTGGCCTTATCCTATATCTAGCTTAGCCTTATGCCTATCCCATGCTTGCTTAAATGTTTTCACCGACCATTTTTCCAGTTTACCTAAATAATTTGCCATTTGGCATATCCCTCCAGGAACATCAACCCTGTTCTAAATTTTTGTGTTGTCAGCAAAAAGACATACCTTTCTGTCAAGACCTTCTGCAATATCGCTAATAAAAATATTAAAGCAAATGGGTCAAAGTACAGATCCCTCAGGTACCCCACTGGTAACAAGACCTTGCTCCGAAAATACTCCATTGACTACAACCGCTGCTTAATCCATTCAACACCATTGGGATCTAAACCCAGAGATTGCAGTTCATTGATAAATCTTCTAGGTGGGACAGTGTCAAAGGCCTTACTGAAATCCAGATAGGCAAAATGTCTACTGCACCACCTTGATTAATTAGTCACCCAATCAAAAAACTCCATAAGATTCATTTGGTATGACCTTCCTGAGGTAAAACCATAATATTTTTGATCTTGAAACCCATGTGACTTCAGATGTTCAACAATCCTGTCCTTTAACATAGTTTCCATTAATTTCCCCACTACAGATGTAAGACTTACTGGCCTGTAGTTGCCCGACTCCTTTCTTGATTGGCAATAATGCCAAATTTGCAAATGTCCCTGACAATGTCCTTGCCCTACTTACTCAATACCCCATATGCCTACCTGTGAGGGATAACCTCATATTATATTCTAGAATAAAGGATTGGTTGGTTGGCTCAGGCATAAGCTCCAATGGAAGCACACACTATGTTTGCCAATGCTAGATAACCCAGAGTTTCAGGCAGGGTGCCAATTATTACATGAAGAGTTGGGGGCTTGATGCAGTGGTGGGGTTTGTAGACAGGCAAGCCACCACACTCCTAACATTACAGAAATGCAAGAAAAAAACCCAAACCTGCCTCCTACCTCTACTTGGTATGCCTATTTGCAACTTCAGAGTTATCTATGCCTGGCCAGACAGAATTTCCATAAAAGAGACTGAAATAACATCCTGTTATTTACATTCTACAACATAATCAGTGTTTCAGTCTGCTTCACAGTGGGTATGCATCCTTTCCTCTAGGCCCCTCAGATGTGAGTGGCGGATTAGGTCAGTAATTGGGTTCCTCCATGGGGGACTTCTTGTCTGGATTAAAGGGTAGATAGTAGAGTGAGTCACAGCTGGGGCAACACATGGATTTAGATGGCCAGTTGCATTTGCTATGGGTCCCTGTGGTACCCGTCAAGGTTTGAGGGTAAGTTGCTCGGCAAGTTGAACTTTGCATGTCTAGGAATGATGATGGGAAAGGTTTTTAGCAGGTGCATGACAGCAGCCAAATCAGAGGTGACACGACCTGGGCATTTCATACAGCTGAGCCCTCCCCTTGGAGCAGAGTTAGCGGTATTGGGCACTTTTTTGGACTTATATTGGCAGGCCCCCAGAGGTATCTAACCCTCAGCTACACCTATATACAGATGCTGCCGGGTCTGCTAGCTTCAGTGCCATATTGGGTGCGCATTGGATAGCTGACCAGACTTGTGGCATAAGGCCAGCCTGACGAGGAACCTGGTGGTTTTAGTGGTGGCGGTAGTTCTTTGCGGGGCTTGCATTCCCGACTGGGCGGTTGTTTTTCATTGTGACAACCTAGGGGATATCTGCCTCATCTCCCCCTGTTGTTCAGCTGCTTAAGTGCCTGGTCCTTCATTGCCTTTGCCTAAATGTGTCATGCAGGGCAGATCATTTCCAGGGCGCCTATAATGTGATGGCTGATGCTCTCCCTGGCTTCAGTGGAAAGTGTTTCTGCATGTGGATCAGGAGAGGATGCTATGTTTGGTGGAGCTATGGGCGCTTGAACTGGAAGACGTAGAATCAGGTCTTGTTATCCAAGGTGATCTGTGGCCGTTATGGTAAGTGGGCATTCTAGGAGTCATGTGGGTCTAAACCCATGGGGTGCTGACGCTGATCTGAAGATGGGAGGCTTCTGGGTTGTCTCAACTGTTTCAGCCGGGCTGTCGGGTCTCAGCTTTTTGTTTAAGCTTTCTGGTCTTCCAGACTGTACCAAGGAGTTTCTGGTTTGGGTTTAAAGGGTTTTAGAAGGGGTACTTGCTCTTGTGACTGGAGGAGACTGGTGTCGGCCTCTATGCTAGTGAGCTTGTTTTTGGCCCTTGCTATGGTCTGCTTATCCAACTTCGTGTTCTTCGGGCCATGTGCTGGCTTTACCTGTTTTATGTTTCAGTATGGGGGTCATTCATTTCGGATCGGAGTGGCTAGATTGGGGTTTTCAGATGCAGTAGTGTGCCATATCGGTGGATGTTTTTTGTCCTATGTTTTATTGGTTTTAGTTCTTTTCAGGTCCGGTCCACCCTCCAGGTGTGGCTCATTGGCCATTTCTATGTTTGGTGGTTTTGTTTGAGGGTGACATGACGAAAACCACCTAAAATGCTGTAGCCTGTTTTTAATCCATATGCTATCTGAGGTTATTTGGGGGGCGTCGAGATGTCTGTTTTTAGTTGTTCATTTGGTACACAGCACTTTCCCTACTCCATTTATATACAACCTCAGCTTGTTTTATTATTATTTTTTGTTTTATATAATGCAATTATATTCATCATATTCTGCAGCACTATACAATGTGGGTAGACATGACATACCAATTAGTGTATAACATAACAATTTGAATTATAGAACAAAAAGGTGAGGAGGGCCCTGCTCAAAGAGCTTACAATCTAGACCGCATGCCCTGGAGAACCCGCCTTTACCTAGACACCTCCTAATTATAATATATTCTATGTGGAATCAATCTCTGTAAAAAGCTATACAGACTGACCCTAGAGATCTTCTTTAGGTGGAATCAGAGACTGCTGAGGTCCAGAAAGCGTATATGACCTTACACTTTTTCTATGTTGGCCCGGCCCGATAGAAGGTATCAGGTGTGACTTTGATCCAATAAGGTTATATACAGTATTCCTTATTATTATTATTATAATTTACATGCAATACTACTCCTTAACAGCAGGTGGCAATGTTACACTTATGAGTTTTCAACTCTCCAGAAATAGACTTTTGTAACAGATTTTATTTAGATCTTTCATGTTAGAGCTAAAAATCGAGTGACAGACAGTTAATTATATCAAATTTTACCAAATCTAAATTCACATGCATTAATATATGTAAAAAGTAAAGCAAAAATCAAAAAAATATTGGCATACAGCCTGCAATATTTTGCGGCATTGCTGGAAAAGGATTGCACAGGATATAGTACTGGTCCGCTTATTCCAGAGCATGGGGACACTCTATTGGAAACTGGTTGGCAGGGGAGGACAGGTTAATAAGCTGCACATGGAGTCCTAGTAACATTATCATGGTGTTGCAGAAATATCTTCATATTAGAAAATGTAGTAGTTCCCTGGTTCACAAAGGATATATAGTCATACCTCCCAACACCTTTGCCCTTCTTTCCTCTTGTGATGTCCCTCTTTCCTGATCAGAATGCTTGATGTATTCTACAGCCAGAAAAGTCCCCATAACGTGTATAAAAAGGGCTTATTGCTTATATGTTAAACAATAATAAATAATTATTCTAACTGTAAACATCTTTATTACATGAATAAATGTTAAGTGGCTTTGTGTCCTATTAATAAGTCCAGGTAATGCCCTGCCCTTGGTATGCTTTCAACTAAAATGAAAAATGTCTCTCAAATTTTGGGGGTATGTTTAAAGGTGCATAT
Source organism: Spea hammondii (assembly GCA_029215755.1). Lineage (NCBI taxonomy): Eukaryota > Metazoa > Chordata > Amphibia > Anura > Pelobatidae > Spea > Spea hammondii. The sequence goes on from JARDYJ010000002.1 coordinate 28,981,026, forward strand.
TTACACATTATCTATATAGAATATATGATCTTATTTGAAATATTTTCGTGGCACTACCCAAGGCTTTTTTGTTGTTTCCAGAGTAACATAGATTTAGGGAGTATGTCTATCTTGACTTGATCCTTTTTGTGTTCTTAATGGGATTCAATGGGCTTTGGGCAGAACTGGAAAGTATTATGGGACCCATTGGCAAGGCCTTCTTCCATGTTATCAATTTCCAGACCTTTTCTGCTCCAGAGGAAGGCCAGTATATGAACATATGAACAGATGGATGGCAAATTACCTGCTCGCTATGTGGTTCAATGGGTTGTACAAAGGCTGAAGCTCAGGGGGAAGAAATCCTCTTTGACTTGTCTTCATGGAGTTAGGGAAGTCGGAATTAAGCACTACAATTAAGCGTACTAAACTTGTGTTATGACCTTACACAGCATTGAAAAGTAAACAATTAAACCTATACATTTTAACTACTACTATAGATGCTTTCTCAACATGTATGAAACTGTGACTTGAAGAAAGAGGCCACATACAAAAGGCTAAAAAGAACTATCACATTACCGGTCTAGTCTTAATATGTTTTGATTGATTATACATTGTATACCATCTGTCCTCCTAATCAATTAAGATGGGAATCAAGTGTCCTCTAGTTGTTAGCATTTCCTTAAGGTGACAGTGGATTGGGCTGTAGACAACAGCGATTCCGGGAAAGACAAGGTTTGTAGCAGACATGTTTTGAAAGCATCTGGAGACCTATAACAAGTGTAGAAGGAACATGATACACAGCCTAATGCATTGCAGAGCAGATGTTACCATCCAAGCAACACCGTGGATTAATGATGAGCAATTAGATCTAAATACAATCCCTACAATCCTACCATGTAAATACATGATACAATTATTTTTTTTATTAAGACATTATAACATTAAGCAGTGAAATGCTATTGTGAACGTGTCAAGGTTTACTTTGTTTAACATGGCAATCTATGACTCCTTTAATAAATAGTGCATAGGGGTGTAAGAAGTGGATAGGTAACAAGAAAATATTGAAAGAGCAGTGGGGGAGACCTCTTCTCTAGCTGGGTTGGAGAAGGCTCTGCTCTTGATCCTACTTTGATCAGAGTCATGATTGCAGGAGTTTTTTTGGTTTGTTTTTTTAAATCTCCTGATAACTTAAAACTAATATTTATTTTACATTGCAAACAAATTGTACTCTTTGCTTTGGTTTCAAGAAGCCCATATGGTGGATTTGCTCTGGATTCTGATGACCAGACCTGCACATCTCAGTGAATCCCCTGGGTGGCTCTCTTTAGCTTCTTGGTTCTTGTCATTGTCTGGCTTCCTTTTGTTTTCACTAACCTACGGGAAATTGTCACAGCTTTCAGTAGGACCTGAATTTACCTCCCTTTTCCTCAAGCATCCCTACAAAGGCTGACTAAATCAATCAACAACAATCAGCAAACAGAATAAGTAAAGTTACATGGAGAATATGTTTCACTGTATAAAGTGATGTAGGTTTAGCTTGAACTTCCTTCATCTGCAGATCTGGAGGCCGCCATTGTTGTCAGTAGACTTGGGCACCAGGGGGCTCTTCGTGTTCGTCTTCATGCTCGTCTTCGTCAAAAAAAAAATCTTCGTATTCCGCGAATATTCGCCCGTTCCTGTCTTCTCTTCGGGCGAATATTTGTTTTTTCTTCGTTTTTTCCGGTTAAGGGGTTAATACGGGGTTAACACGTACCGCAGCAGCTCTGGCGCCAGTAGTTTAAATGTGCGTATCAGCAACTCTATTGGTCGCCAGCAGGGGGCCTCCTGCTGGGGACCAATGAGCTCACTACCATATATATAGCTAATATATTCTCTGGCAGAATATTATGCTACTCAGTGTAAAACCAACAGAGGGCAGCATTCTGTCCGAAGATATATTAGCCATATGTGGCAGTGTGTTTATTTTCATTTATTAATTATTTAAATAAAATATATCCCCATGATCCGCTGGTCTCCCCGCTGCAACAGTTAAATGTCCGCACTCGCGGACATTAATTCTGTCGAACTTGCAAACTCTTTTTTTCTATTTATTTTGGGTTTTTTTTGTATTAAACCATTACACGAAAGGATCATGGGAATATATTTTATTTGAATAAATGCAAATGAGCACACTACCACATATGGCTAATATATGTTCGGACAGAATGCTGCCCTCTGTTGGTTTTACATTAAGTAGCATAATAACTTTGGATTTCTTTCAAGCATATGGAACAATGCTACTTAATGTAAAACCAACAGAGGGCAGCATTCTGCCCGAACAAATATTAGCCATATGTCTTCGGACAGAATGTGAGTAGCATAATAACTGGATTTCTTTCAAGCATATGGAACAATGCTACTTAATGTAAAACAAACAGAGGGCAGCATTCTGTCCGAACATATATTAGCCATATATGTTCGGACAGAATGCTGCCCTCTGTTGGTTTTACATTAAGTAGCATTGTTCCATATGCTTGAAATCCAGTTATCTATTATGCTACTTAATGTAAAACCAACAGAGGGCAGCATTCTGTCCGAAGACATATGGCTAATATATGTTCGGACAGAATGCTGCCCTCTGTTGGTTTTACATTAAGTAGCATTGTTCCATATGCTTGAAAGAAATCCAAAGTTATTATGCTACTTAATGTAAAACCAACAGAGGGCAGCATTCTGTCCGAACATATACTAGCCATATGTCTTCGGACAGAATGCTGCCCTCTGTTGGTTTTACATTAAGTAGCATAATAAATAACTGGATTTCAAGCATATGGAACAATGCTACTTAATGTAAAACCAACAGAGAGCAGCATTCTGTCCGAACATATATTAGCCATCTGTGGCAGTGAGCTCATTTGCATTTATTCAAATAAAATATATTCCCATGATCCTTTCGTGTAATGGTTTAATACAAAAAAACCCCCAAAATAAATAGAAAAAAAGAGTTTGCAAGTTCGACAGAATTAATGTCCGCGAGTGCGGATATTTAACTGTTGCAGCGGGGAGACCAGCGGATCATGGGGATATATTTTATTTAAATAATTAATAAATGAAAATGAACACACTGCCACATATGGCTAATATATCTTCGGACAGAATGCTGCCCTCTGTTGGTTTTACACTGAGTAGCATAATAACTTTGGATTTCAAGCATATGCTACTTAATGTAAAACCAACAGAGGGCAGCATTGTGTCCGAAGTTATAGTAAGTTATTTATGCTAAGTTAAATGTCCGTACCGGCGACTTTGTTGGTCGCTGGCACAGACTTTTAACTGTTGCAGCAGGGTCCCAGGTTGATTTTTTTTTTTTCTGCCTAGCAACTAGTGGTAAGGGGCCGTGCGAGTGAGCCTATTGGTCGCTTGCACAGCCCTTTACCCTACGGATTTCTGCTCCCGTTATCCAACGCAGCATCGCAGGGGTTAATGGGAGCGGAAATCAGGAGTTAAAAAGGCAGTGCGAGTGAGCCCTATTGGTCACCTGCAGGGTCTTCCTCTGGCATCAACCAATTGGTTGATGCCAGAGGAAGACCCTGCAGGTGACCAATAGGCTCACTCACACTGCCCTGTAACCCCTGACGACGAACCTGTGGATTTCCACTTCAGTCAACTCCCGCGATGCTGTGAAGATTAGGTAAGTTAGATGGGGAAGGGACCGGGGAGAATAGTAGACGAAGGCGAAGATTCTTCGTGTGTGAGTCTTCGTCTTCGCCTACGTTTTACCGGCACTGTCTTCTCTTCTTCATGTCTTCGGAACGAACACGAAAACGCACTCTTCGTGTTCGTTTTCATGTTCGCCCGAAGACGAATGCACAAGTCTAGTTGTCAGTCTAGTGATGTTTTGGCTGGCATTTCCTGCTCAAACACCACACTGAGTTGATTCTTTAGAGCAATGCTAATGAAGTCCTTCTTGTAAAATGAAATACTTTCCTCTTTAATTCTATGGCATACACACAAAGTGCATATTTAACATAAATATTGCGTATTTAAGTCCTGTTAAACACCTCTGCATATGTATATTTAGTATATATAGAAATTTAAAACATGGGATCTATGAAAATGGATTCACTTTAAGGCATTGACACATTATACCATGAATTCCTTATTTCCTTTCTTTTAATGCTAATATTATGCTGTGTCTTCCTTAGATATCTATTTTTTATGACCCTATATATAATTTTAAGGGGACGCAATTTATTGCAGTCTTTTTGCATTGTTTGTTATGTTTATGGCTGACATCCTAAAACTCTATAGATGGTAACAACAGGAGGCCTTGGGACAAACTATTATGATAAACTATTTGGAACCAAAGCAGACAGCAAAGCTATTTCTATCACTGTGACACTTACTGTGAATTACTTAAAACCTCCGTCACCTGTCTTCTCATCTTGACATTCTAATCTTAGTGCCCTCAATGTGAAGCCTCAGATGTCAAGAATAAAAACAGAAAATGCTACTTTTAGTCCTGAAAGTAATAGCAGTAATAGCAGGGTCTCTCTGCTCTTTCTATGGGGCAAGGGGACAATGTTTAGCACATCCACACCCTGGTCAATTCTCCTCCCCCTCCGAGCCACCTAGATGAGATTTGAGACTAGCCCTGGACTTATTGGCTAACCAGACCGTGTGGTGGGAAGGATCTGGTTATCATGCCCTGGGGAGTTTCCAGGTATGCACATGAAAGAGCATTTATCAGTATCTCACAAAAGTGAGTACACCCCTCACATTTTTGTAACTATTTTATTAGATCTTTTCATGTGACAACACTGAAGAAATGACACTCTGCTACAATGTAACGAAGTCAGTGTACAGCCTGTATAACAGTGTAAATTTGATGTCCCCTCAAAATAACTCAACACACAGCCATTAATGTCTAAACCTAAAGGACATGGATTACTGGAACCATGTCGTGTGGTCATATGAGACCAAGATAAACTTATTTGGTTCACCTGGTGTCAAGCGTGTGTGGCGACAACCAGGTTAGGAGTACAAAGACAAGTGTGTCTTGCCTACAGTCAAGCATGGTGGTGGGAGTGTCATGGTCTGGGCCTGCATGAGCGCTGCCGGCACTGGGGAGGTACAGTTCATTGAGGGAACCGTGAATGCCAACATATACTGAGACATACTGAAGCAGAGCAGGATCCCCTCCGTTTGGAGGCTGGGCCGCAGGGCAGTATTCCAACATGATAACACACCTCCAAGACGACCACTGCCTTGCTAAAGAAGCTTAGGGTAAAGGTGATGGACTGGCCAAACATGTCTCCAGACCTAAACCCTATTGGGCATCCTCAAACGGAAGGTGGGTGAGCGCAAGGTCCCTAACATCCACCAGCTCCGTGATGTTGTCATGGAGGAATGGAAGAGGACTCCAGTGGCAACCTGTGAAGCGAGAGCCTGGAAGTTACCAGGTATGCCTATACTGTTAGAGTGAAGTATGCACTTGCCAATATCCAGCAGGTGGACCTCAATTATTGGTCACTGGCCTTAAAGTACCAGGACCAATTTTAATCCCTAGTCCTGCCCTGGTAATGATAAATACAGACATTTTGTGGAGAATTTGTTTTTCTTTTATAGAAAAGCATGTTTGATCACTAGTTGATACAACAAATATAACATCATAATCCTTTTTATAAGATTCATACTTTTTAGATGTTTAGATTTTCAGATGGTGAACTTCAAAGATATGCTATAGTATGGCTGGGCATGTCACTCTCTCACCACTTTTAATGAGCACAGGTAAATTGACTTTGCATGGGAAACTGGAACTAAAAAGCAAATGCCTCAATCCAAAGTGAGAAGACAATACCCGTTGTAAACATATTCAATGTCGTGGAACCTAGTCCCTAATTCTCCAGCTGAGCATGACTGACAGACCATCTCCGAAAACATGCTCTTTGCTTGGCAATTGAGGGATATTATATTCGCTCTAGGAAGAGAAAAGACACAATAAATAGGGTGCACTTCATATTATAGGATCTGTGAATTATGATTTGACTATTTCTCACAATGAGAATGACTGGTATTAAACTCTAGTGTTTAACTCTAGAGCGCAGCTTAGCGTGCCTCCATGCACTCTGAGTGCTGAGATGGGTTAGCAAAATGCCAGTTAGAAAGCGGCCCAAAACACCCTCTGTATACAATCAGTGTGCACTATATAGTCCTATCCTAAGCACAAAAGACATTTCTTCATAAAAAACCCTAATGTAGTAGATATTATACAGTCACCATGTAAGTGCTGCCTAAAGTACAGTTGATGCTTTGTGGGTATTTGTGAAACTACAAGTAACACAAAAAACTAAAGGTCCTCTAGATTGTAAGCTTCCGAACAGGGCCCTCTTTACCTGTTCATCTTAGCCCATCAATTTTACTTTTGTCATATCTTTTGAATGTATGCATTGTAAGAATATTTTTCTATAAAATAAATAGCACCAATTATAAAAAAGGAAATAAATAAATGGTCACAATTTGGACATACTTGTAAAAAATAATAAAATAAATACTCGGGGGAGAAACCCCATTGATGCCACTATATTACCATCAGGGGGAACCAACGGTTTTCAAGACAGGTGTCTATACCAATCTCTTCTTATTTTTGGAAAATATATAAAATGTGTTGTAAATTTGCTTACTTCTAACTTAAGCTATGCTTTGTTATATATACATTTGTGTCTTGACACATGAGTAGAACTGATAGCTAAGTTTCTAATGTGCTCTATAATTATATGCATGGTAGCATCATTAATTTTGTACATGTAACAATGTGCCCAATTTGGCCATTATTAATGATCGTGGACAAGGTATCTCAAGGTCACAGTGACTGCTTACATTGCATTTTTGCAAATCAAATACATTTAGAAAGCTAGAACTGTGCAATATTCACTCTTTTTCACATTTGAGGTCAAGATTTGTGTTGAATTTGGACATGATCAGAGTCTCCTTTGTAGATCATCAGTATCTCACTCTGCGCCTTCCAGAAATCGATTAAAAGTGTTCTTGCTGTTCCACCTAACACATTTGTTGCACTCTCCAGTAGCATATATATGAAAGCAACTGCAGAAACAACAACACAGGAACTTTTATGGGAACAATGATCAGTGCCTTTTGTGTTCCAAAAAACATATAATATACATACACAAAAGCATGGTAACATACAGACACACACATTAACACACCCAGACACACCCAGACACCCAGGCAGACACTAACATGAACACAGCTTGTGATGGAGACCCGTACTCGGGCTGAGTAACTCCGCCGTAGAAATCCTCATTGCCACGAATGTTCAATTCCTCAAGGGATTAACCCTTCATATTCCCCCAAGCACTAGCCGAGACTCAGTGTAGGGGTAAAACAGAACTCAGTTTATTGAAGACAGCACAGATATTTATATAAAAAGGAGTAGTAGACATTTTGATCGGAAAATGGGTGGCTCAGAGTATGGAACTATTCTTGACACCAATGCCCAAATCAGCTTGGCCTGTCAGAAAGGAAGAAACTCTAAAACGCATCCTTTCTTCATATCCTCATGGACCCTACATATTTAAAGGCTTTCTACCACCTCAAGCATCCTATACATTGCGTATATTCTTATGTTACAGCTCTGAATTACAACATGTCACTGGCTAATTTGTTTGCTTTTTTTTAGATCTCCTTTAATACTTATTTTCCTCTATAAACATTTCTAAATAAACAACAGACTTTATCATTATTATTATCATTAACATCCACAAATTACTGCAAACTGAGAATGACCTTATTCCGCAGTCTCTTTGCTTCTTCTCCACTCTTGCTGTGCTTCCAAACATTTCCTACATCAAAAAAATATTCTCTCCTTCACTCAAGCTGAAATCAGTACTTGGTTTTGCTATACAGAATCCCTGGAAGAAAAAAAAATAATTAAAATTGTCCCCTACCAACCCCCAAATAAAACATCTGATTTTTCAATGAAGTTCAAAGAAATTAAAGCCATTTTTCAATAGGATTAATTGTGAAAGCCTTGCTGTCAGCTTCTCATCCTTTCATCCCAGGTCCTTGAATCTAAATTCATAATGAAAAAGAGCAATTCTTGGTAAACAATGGGAAGCTTAACATCACTGCATCCATCAAGACAATGAACCGAGCCACCTTACAAACCATTTGGAAGAAGAAGGCTATCCGTGTAAAGGGCTCCGGAGAAGGAAATGGAGAAACACAAAAAAACATACAAGTCAATGTACTTGTTCTATAAGAGAAGTGGTTGCTGTGGCCTGCAGATTTATTGAGCCTCCCAGAGCATGGTGGTCCGTGTAAGGGCAAAAAAGATCTATCTTTTTAATGAGCCTGACAGGATTTTCTACTAGTGTACTAGCTATACAGTAGTCCTTTGTAGAAGACAAGGTGACCTCCTATAAATTTGAGCCCCTGAGAACAGCACTTCAAGAGCATTAGTTCTGTTGCATGTCCCACCCCCTCACAGATGACATGGGTTAATATTGTTTCCCAATATTTGGTGGTTGATTCTAACAGGTTCACTGAAGAAAAAAAGAACAATACATACTTATTATGTTCACTATTCTACTAAGTATGCATACTTCATTGAGGCATTGAGTTGTCAACCATCACATCTGTCTATTTAACGAAGGGTCCTGTATAGGTTAAACAGGCCCTGTGCTTACAGGTGTTTCTTTTTCTTCTTGTTTAAACTGCTGAAAAGAAGTTCATTCACAGAAGAAGAGATGTTTTATGCAAGAATGAAGTAGAAGCCAAGGTCAAAATGATATTGTGCCTAGAAATGTACATGTTAAGTAAATCAGAAGATTAACAGTGCGGAGATGAAGCCAGTAAAAATGGGAAAAGGTTTATTCACGGCAACCTATTCTATTGAAAATGCACCCCAGCAAGAAGAATGAAAAAACTGCCACATTAAACAAGTAAAAACTACTGTTATTTATTCAGACAGTTCACTTTGCTTACAAGCATATGAAACAAATGGTCAGCTAACACAGAAAGGTGATTCATGGGAAAGGTGGCATAGATTTAATGTCCATGCTCCATGTAACTATTATTTAGGCGGCTAAAATATATTTGGGGATTAGCATTTGTTATTATAGGTACCCATGCAAATTTTTTATACACATATTTCTAAAATATTTGAGCATCTACATGACATTTATTTATGGAGCACAAGCATATTCAGTAGCTCTATTATAATAGGGGGACAGTTAAATAATAAAATTTTTGACAATATACATAACTGACAATAAGATTAACACACTTTTAACACACTTTAAGAGAACTGGTATAGAAGAAGAGGGCCTGATCTTGTGAGCTTGCAATTAGGAGAACACGCATACTCTGGTTGAATTTTGATAATATGAAGAAACAATTCTATGAGGAGATGGTGCTAACACGTTAGAGTTTCGTCCTGGTATTCTTATTAATGAATTTATATAGTGTCATCATATTCCCCAGTGGTGTATGGTGGGCAACATTTCATGAGGCTTCATTCACTGAAGTGTGAGTTTGAGGTGGGTTTGCAAGAGAGTAGCAGTTCCAATTTACTGACCTCTCTGTATTATGCAGGGCCATATCTGACAAGCTTCTCTCAAGTGATGTTACGTGGTCCAGTGGTGAAAGCAAGGCTGCTTGTGCACACTTTGTGAGCAGTTAGAAAGAAGCCTCCAGGAAGGCAAAAAGGTGAGGGGAGTGAGTGAATATGTATTTATTTATGTTACAGTGAATGTGTGTGTGTAAGCATGAGTGTGTATGTGTAAGTGTGTTGGCATGAGTGTGTAAGTGTATGTTAGCATGGGTGTATATATGTGGTATATATGTGTACATGTGTTAGTGTGTGTGCAGCATAAGTATGTAAGTGTGTTTAAGCTTTCCTAAGTATGTGCTAATGTGTGTGTGCAAATATGTGTGTCACTGTATATGCTAGTTACCAGGAGAAAGGCAAAAGGCCAATGGGGCCTTTTGACTTTACCTGCCCCAGGCCAGAAGGTGCCCGCTCTCCCCTGTTTCTCTCCTCCTCAAAAGTAATGGTTTTCATAGGGATGTTTTTAGAATAGTCATTAGTCACTGCAATACTGTCTATGTGATGGACTATCTCAGCTATGGGCATTTGGTTTTAATAGCAACTCAATTATTATTGTATTATATACATGGGGATAAGTGAAACAGTCAACAAAGGTTACAATTGGTAGTTTTAATAGCAAGAAATGTAACATTCATACAATGTTTTAGACTTGGCAAATTAAAAATATAGAAAGGGTCTCTTTTCACTTTCTGATGTGCTGGCAAAAAACTAGATTCACTTTATAAGGTTATTGCTTAAATGCATATTTTGAAAATCACATTTTAGCAGACCTTTAAGGTGAAATGGCATAAAGTATTTTTCCTTTTATATCATATTATATGTAGAAGATAAATGTTAACACAGGAAGAGAATTCTAAAAAGTGTTTATTCAAGCACTTAGATTAATCTTCTTTGGAACTCAGGTTTTAATAGCTTACATAAAAATAAAAAAAAGCTACCTGGTAAGGATATATTTAATCCCATGAATTAGAAACACTTCATGTTACAAAGAAACATACAGTTTGAAGTTAATACATACCTTTGTGGAATGTCACATTTTTACTAAGGACATTAATGCGTATTTCTTTTTGAGCTATTGTGGCCTATGCATTAACCCATAAATAAACTAAAATAAACTCACAGTTTTAACTATGCATTATGCGGAGACGGCCATGCAATAAAAACCCATTGGCTTTGACCCTTCATAATCCATAACAAATGCCAAAAGTTTAAACGCTTCAAGCTATAGCACACAATTTATTTAAAAAACCCTCCTCTCTCTGTACACAAACATTGCTAGCCCCTAAAAACCTTAACCACAAATAATTCGGAATTGGCAGATTAAATGTATTTATTCCTTAGTGGAATATAATAGCATTATTTGGGGTGGTGGCGCTTTAAAATAGCATTATATCTCCATGTTCTTTTATAATGAGACTTTACCCAGCTAATGAGAAAAGTGTGTAATTGTTGCTAATGGAAATCCTGGACTTTTTTTGAATTGTGTAAAAAATATCCATGAAAGTTTTGTAATTTTATATTTATATTTTAACCCCTCTCATATGGCCAGTACAGCTTGCAGAACATTTAGGAGTACCCATTGTCTTCAATTCTCACCAATTTCTATTTCTCATCATAACATGCTGTTTTGACATAACTTACCATTTGTGATATTACACCCAAGCCTGGACTGGCCACCTTTCACACAGGGGGCGAATTCCCAGTGGGCCGCTGGCCATCGGCTCCCCTTTTCCTCACCCCAGCATGGAAAAAACGGTGCATCTGCACCTACATCATCAGTGGCCACTGGCCTTATAGTGCCAGCGCAGCCTCATGAACTGGCCCCAATCACCCTGTGTATAGCTGGGTACTTTTGCAGGTAATACCTTCTGTAAATTGTAATTAACATCCAAAATACACATCGAGTAATGTAATAGGTTGTTTGGTTTTAAAATTAGTAACATTAAACTAACACAATAGGCCACTTAAATGTTTCATATCCTACTATGCCTTTTTCAGGATGTCTGTCGATTAAAAAGTTAGACATTTTAAAGTTTGTGTATGTGTGGGGAGCAGTTAATATTCTTGAACTTTGGACTCAAAGCTGTATCAGTATATATATTATTCTTTTAGCCCCATTACCACTTGAAAGTGGCCTAAAACCATCTAAGTATCAGAGGAATTATAAGTAGTTGCAAAGAGTTAAATCTGTCAATTCCTCCTTTTTATTACTATAACCATAGAATTCCAAAAAAACCAGGAGAGATAAAAGTATTGTGCAGACAGACATTGTCCTGGCAGGCAACAGTCTGGGATGGGTAAATATATTGTCTGCCCTCCTAATACAGAAAGTAGTATTGTAATATCTGAATCAAAAAAGCATCGAATATAAGCAGGAAAAAATACCCAATCACCAAATCTCGTGTGATGAATCTCCTCTGGGAATTGGATTTATATTAGGAAATTTATGGCTTCTTTATGCATCTTTAAAATACATACGCAGGATTTTCAGAAGCATACAGCACGTGCATATAAATTGAAATTTGAAATTGGAAGGCACCAAACTCATACAATAGACAAACGTTTTTGAGCTATCTCAGGATGCGGTTGATCTTTCATAAATATGCATTTTTTTCTTTAAAGAAAATAATTGGGAGGGTGGAGGAAATATAAAATGGCTTATAGTACATATTTAAAATTGATATCCTAGAGATAGGGTTCTCTTTGTAAGTGCAATAATGCATTTTAGAATATTGCAATTCCACTTTACCTTTCTCTACTCAATTTCTTATAATTGTATTAACCCTTTATTGGATGAATCTGATTACAATTAGATCATCACCCTGGTACCTTTAGGGGCCATAGCGATCATCCCCAGAGTTTTTATCCTATAATACTTACACGAGATTTTCTAAGTGTTTGGCTCACATTTATTTCCTCCTTCAGGACTGAACATCCCGGCTTACTGTGAAAATACCTTTTCAATTTCAGCTACGTATGTCAGCCTGGGTAACACAGCTTTTGATAGAACCCTAGATCTTTGAATTAAATGGCATTTTTTTGTAAGTAAAGATTTTCTAAATAATTAAATCCAAATTCCCATTGCTATGTTGTTCGGAGAAGCATCTAGCGTTATGTTTTGGAAGGAAAAGGCACACAATTCCTATTAAATATTGGATGTTGGCTAGGTTAATAACCCTGAAAGATCGGTATATATCCCCCATAAACCTCCTCCCATCGCTACTGTCATGTAAGCTGGAAACCTGATAGAAAGACAGTTTTGACATGTTACAACACTCTTGAGCCTCAGGATTTATGCCTCATAAATTCCTCATGCCATCCTCCGTCACCTTCGTCCGTTTTTTTTTAATAAAAACTCATCCCTAAGAGCTCAAGCAGTTATCTTATTCCATGAAACAATTTACAGTCTTATATGTATAAAAAATTGCAATATCAAAGGAGGCCAATACCTTGTTAAATCTAAGAGGATCACAGCAGCTTCGTCTAAATATTTGCCTGCTAAGTTCCCTAGTCTGGTAAGTGGCCTGATGAAGCCATAATGAAAGTCAGGGTGTTTTTTTCTGTCAAGCCTGCTGATTGCTCTCTGCATTGACAGTGATCCATCTTGTTTATAGGGAATATCCAGGGGTAGAACCATCTGCGACACGAAGAAACACAATTATCTCAGAAGGTGAATAGGCCTGAATTTCTTTGAGCACATTACTTCCCCACCCTGAATCACAGGGAACATATGGGGCCTAATTTAGATGCATTTTTATTTCTTTTTTTTTTTTGTAAAAAATAATGTAATCACATATTACTATCACGCTCGCCTGAAAAAAATAAAAATATATTTTCTTTGTTGCCTTAGATTTTTTCTACATATAGGTTTGCACTATACATTTATTTTATTAGTTTACTATTCTGCTGCACCATGTGTGTTGCATACATGACGTACAGAACATTAATATCTGTCACCTTTAGATGCCTTTAATCGTAATATCAACAAATAAATATGGATTAAGAAATAAATCAAATAGCCTTAGAGTGCAGCAAATTTATAGTTCACATAGCCCTTGTTTTAAAATGGTGGGATATAGAATTTGTAGAGGGCAACCACAGAGCTGAATGATGTTGTGATACATCTACCCATACAGATTGGAACTATACCTTTACAATCACATCTGTATTTCTATTCAAAACTGATAAAGGATAAATTGGGAATACACGCTGTTACTCCACATTCGCTGTCATTTTCCTGGAAATTTGGAGCTGGAAATAGATTTTCTGACCAGTTTTGACATATGAATATACACAAAATAAGCTTGGTGTGCTGTGAGGGTTATTTATCTCTAGACTCTATAAACCACTAAAAATCATGGCAGGAACCCTTTGAAAAGATTCATTATGACAGCCTAGAAAAGGGCCTTCCTACTCTCATAAGACCCAATAAATTGATACAACTGCCCCCAGGTAGTGATAGCTGGGGTCTAAATTCCAATCTTCCCGTTCTGCCAAAAATAACAGCAGGTATTTGCCTTCAGGAGGTGCGTATAAAATTCAGAAAGGATTTAAAAAAAAAAACCCTTATTGAGTGTACTTACCAACCATATTTATTTATCCCAGCACATGTTCCAGCCCTTTACTGTATTTTGTTTATGCTAGAAACCCACTGTGAGTTTGTTACACATTTTCTGGATTCTGGCTCTGAGTCAGAAGTGATTGGATTTGTGGGTAAATATATTGTTATATTTGCAAGTCATACAGAAAACTAGATTATGGGGCAGATAACAACAATTGCCCCATCCTGTTAGCTCATTTTTCTTATTCAAAAGTTACCTCCCTGGGGCTGGAGTTCTACAGGCCTACCATGTTCTTGAGCACCTGGATATAGGATTTAATGTGTAACGAGCATTGGTTACTGTGGCAACTACAATACTGTTACAACTTTGATCCAATTATTTATACATATTCCCCAACTACCTGGGTACCACAGCCTATCAACTAAGGTCAGAGGGTCTCATTGGAAGACATCTTTCATCTAGTCTAGCAGTATTCAGTCTGGTAGGGTAGTAGCGAGGAGAATTGGTGATTACTGAAGACATACAACAGCAGATACACCCAGAAAACCCTATACACAGGGGAGTTCCTCGGGTCAGTGCTGTATGAAACTTTGGCGCTGCCCTAGGCTTGAGTCAGGAGATGTCCCCTCTACCCCAGCATCCGTCTGAGAACCGGCAAATGGCGTCATATTTCTAAGGTCCGCCTGTTAGGGATACTCAATGTTTGCCGAGGTAAACTCTGAAGGCCTCGCCATCTTGGCAGAGACCTCCATGATATTAAAGGACTGGTTGGGAGATCAGTGATCTACCTTTTAACCGGTGCATTAAGCTTTAGAGCTACAGGAAGCCTGATTTCACAATGACGCAAATATAAATTCTCTAGAATATGAGGCAACATTACCAAATGTGTAGATAACAAGTTTCATTTCAGCTATGCAATAGATCATAATGTTCAAGTTAGCAACCTTACAAAATAATGTGAATTATATATTTTACTAAGTTGATGTTTTTCTGTCCGGTGACTTTAATAACCGAGTGTTCATGCAACAGAAAACCACTAGTCATCATTTATAATTCATGCTGAGATTGCATTGCAGATCCAACAGCAATGTATCTCTTTATACTGGCTTACTGGTAAAACTCGGAAGGAAGGAAAAGCAATGTCTTTCTCTGTAAAATGTACCTATGCAATTTTATGACACACGCATTAAAGGTCCTGTTTAAATCAAGAAATGATTCATGTTGTTGCACAGCATATGTCGCAGTACTATCTACACAGAAGGGGTTAACAGCTATACTGTTTATTATGCATGCCCTAAGGTATACTGAAATAAAAGAGATACCCCGGAACACTTCCTTCACTCCACTAACGCCGAGTCCAGCTGGAAAAGGGGCATTTGTAATTTTCTATTCATCACGGCGGTGAACATCCTGTCACATCCCGATTAATTAGAAGAGCTTCACACACCAAAAAGCTTTCTATACTGTTAACCAAGGGAGAGACGTTTTTAAGACTGTCACGGCTCTAAGGCCATATTTCTCGCTTTTTTTTTTTTTTTTTTTTTTTTTTTACCTTGCATGCGATCTGCCAGACTTTCCATCAAACATTAGATGAAAACCAATAAAGAATTTATGAATAAGAACGGGTTATTTGCAGGTCTGCAGAATAGCACATACACAAGCTGATATCAGGAGAAGAGAAGCTTTATAAGGCCAGGTGTCCTGAAGGTACAATAAATTATGAATTGCTTTCATCTGGCATTTGATAATGCAGGGATATTTATAATATTTCATATAGGGCATATGCACACACGTTTAAATAGCATTTAAATTATGAAGAGGTTAGTGAAGGGAGGAAGTGGATATGAAAAATGCCAAATATTTCTTCTCAATCCGTATATAAGGGCACGTTTCAGAATATAGCACAACTCAGCAGTGTATTCATTGGGCTATGTAATGATGTCCCTGGGCCAAAATGGTCTCAAGCTTAATGTAATACTTGATACAGATTGCATACACTTTTAGGGACATTTAAACACATTTATTCAACTAAACTATCATTTGCAGCTTTTTGTTTCACAAACAGTGTAATTGTTTTAATAATTTAAGTCTAAAACTAGAGTATTTGATTTTGGCAGAGCCCGGTTAATTGTGTCTAGGGCAAAACTCAAATATTAATAACAATTACTGTTCTGAATGCACCTTTATTTTCTTCAGACCTCATTTGAAGACCATGTTTAAAGAACTCAACATACCTCTATGGGTTTGCTGCACAGCTGTTGGAACCTTTAATCACAGGACAGCAGACATTTTTGGCTATGCCTGACTCCTGTCCTGGCTCTACCCTCATTCCACTTATTCAGTTATTTGGGGATAGTCCAATCTCGAATCTAGAACTGATGGGAACCAGCACCAGATCTGATGGGGCTCAGATCATTGGGGAGAAGCAACTTTGTGGACTTGGATAATCATATAATGGCTATAGGCACCCTCTCCAATAAAATGAGATTTGTAAAACACCTTTATATAGGTTAACCAACTAAGAGATAAGTTTAGGATTTATAAAGTTTATCTTCTTAATCTAAGATTTTTATGATGGTCTCTTCATCCTCATGAACAAAGTTGCATAGTTTAGTTATTACACCCTATAGGTGCACTGTTATTGTGTGACCGAAATGCTCCCCACATTGCCTATATTTGACATGGCTTTCCCCTGATGAGTGGATCAGTAGGTAGCCACCTAATGGGCAGGCCTGCCCTCGGTGAAGGGCAGAAAAGGCACTTAGTACCTGATCATAGATAAGTCAAGATGTAAGCGCATATGTATTTCACTGGAGGAATGCTGTATTCCTACAACATTGCCATTGTCCCCGGGTGCCTAAAATTAAAAAGCTAGGGATTAATACCTCAACGACTTAAGATCTATGGCCACTCTACAGAATGAGATGTTATGTTTTAACCTAAAGTTTGTTTCAATCAAATAGCCCAAAAGATATAGGTCTTGATTAAAAATAATGCATGGAGAGTAGGAAAATGGAAGCGCAAATCTTTTGGTCCTTCATGGCATACTCTGTTGGATTTTTACAGCCACTTGTATGTTGCCAGCACAAAAATTGGAACGTTGTTAGTTACTTTCATTTGAAATTAGTTTAACTCTGTTTCCCCTCTAACGCATTGTCTCCTACTGAACTACCATCAAAGGTTCAGACAGCCTTCTTTATGCAGAGGGGTGTGCAGACGTTTCTAAACCATGGATCCAGCATATTCATCTTTAAAAGTAGCATCATCCTTCTCCAAAATGAAAAGAGGACCACGGTGTCAAAAATGTGAATTATACATAAAAAGCTTATAAAGCGCCTTTATTATGTGTGTTATTTATTCTGACAAGGCTACGAATGTACTCTCTGTTCTTTCAAGGATCCACTATTAACTTGAAGAACGGTGCAACCCTGTTTATAAAATAGCCTTTATTGTAAGATGTGAGGGTGAGGCAGAGGAATAATTTAAGCCTGCGAAACAATGTATGGACATTGGGAAGAGTCCACTAGCATCCCTGTGATAATAAATATACTTTATGTGGTTTCCTTTCTGTTGATGACATCATACAAGGGCTGATGCATTCAAATTAATGTATCCCCACAATAGCACTCAGCCTCCTCTCAGACACCTGCACTTCATAGTGATAAGTTTAGCATTTCTCCTTTATACGCTTATTCATATTAACTAGTACACTGGTTCAGTACTAAATACGCTACATATATCACAGTAGAAAAATCCTTAACGGTGATCAAGACAAAATATGTTTTCCTAATAAATGTTTTTGTTGTCTGTTTGAATGTCTGTAAACTTTAACTTAAAACATATAGTAAAGTTAATGAAATCATGCACTATGAATATGAAGACATTGAGTCTTAAAATAATACAGGCTGCATTGGGAAACATAGACGTTGATCCTTTAATTTTCTACTGTACATATCAGGTATGGCTGCAGAACTAAAGCCCTCTTCTCTTTCTGTACCAATTTGTTAATCATATTGCCAGAAACACGTTGTCAGTATTGTTTATTTTCATTTCCCATTATTGTAATTACACTACAAAATTTACTGATACTCTTCAAATAAAATGCAATACTAGTACAGAAAGACAAGAGACAGGTCCAGACTGGCTATCTGGCACACCTGGCAAATGCCCAATGGGTCACTGGCCAACGGCACTCCATTCAGTATGGCTGGATGTGGCCAGCTACACACTCTGTGAGCATATGAGTGTAACGTGCTGCCTGTCAGATCTAGCTGTCGGTCACATTTAAGTCATTTGGTGGTTGGTGGCCTTAAAGTGCCAGGGCTGCCTCGTCATGCCCACTCTTTCCATGGGAAGAGGGCCCTTCTTTCATAAGCATTCAATCTATTGTGCAAACAAAACAGTTCACCCTCGCAAGAGCTGTTTTCAAAAATTGCATGAAATGTTACAAAATGTGAACATACTTTAACCCATGAGCTTTTTTTATAAACTTGTAAATATATTTTATTTTTTGTCACATGAAGTGTATCACTGGTCATCGTGGGTGGATACTGAGTAATCTAAAATAATGCAGAAAATTCTATATTTATATGTGCAAATCCTTAGGTTAAATTCTTAGAAAGCAAAACCTGCTATAAGAGACTTTATTAATCGACAATGTAATATGAATCAGCCTTTATTATTTTAGGTTGCTAAACTCTTTGATGGTCACATCTGACAAGGCTGCCATAAGGTAGACAAAACTGCTACTTATAATCAATTGTATTAATTTTTGTGTTATTGTCAGATGTTTATTAAGGTATATTTCAATTACAAAAATGTGAATTTTAATAGCACATTTCTTCCTTCTTCAGAAACTAATATCTGATAAAATATCTCAAACACTTCAGGATGAAGAGCACCATAGAAGTTAATTGAATCTCTATGAGTTTTAACTGACCGTCATTGAATATTAGAGCCCTCGAAGTGTCTCTTTAAGTTATAACAAATTACTTAACGTGCAGCTGCCCAGTATGTGTTCAACAAGATTATTAGCTCAAGGTGCTACTGGCTGGTCCATCCATGCCTATAGGGACACATCTTGACCTTTAGCACCATTATGGCTCATTCCATGGCCCGCACTTCCCTCCTCTTAGAAGGGGTTGTGAGTACAATGCATGAGAACCACTCAAGCGAACTCTCATTCAATATCCATTTTCTCTGTGCTGATTGCAAGTCTGCTCGATGGTGCGCTGCAGCACTACTGTTTCACAGCTAGTACTGACAGTCAAAGTTTTTCAAAGAAGTAATTTTCCAAATAGAGGTATTGGATATTCTAACCGTCAAACTTTGAGAATGTCACCAAGGTAGTGTTTTGCTCCAATAGAGTGCTTAGAAGTTAAATGTTAACAGTTTGCTTTTTAGAGGAGATCTGCAATTTTATGTCATTCTAGAAGCTAAATTAGTGCTCACTGTTACTGCAGTCTCATAATTAAGGGCAAAAGAATGTCTTTTTACACGCTTCATTTATGTTATCCATCTCTGTCCCTGATGCCTTAAATCATGCTTTAAGTTTTCTTTACTTATCTTCTGTATGTGTGTATATAATGTGTAGATAGATAGATAGATAACAATTGGTTGATGCCAGAGGAGGCCCCTGCAGGTGACCAATAGAGTCGCCTGCAAGGCCCTTTAACTCCTGACCCCAAACTTACGGATTTCCGCTCCCGGAAATCCGTAGGTTTGCCGTCAGGAGTTAAAGACCTTTAACTCTTGGAGTGGGGAGACAGGCCAAGTTCCCTGTTAGGAGTTAAATGGCCGTGCAGGCGACCAATAGAGTCGCTTGCACGGCCCTTTAACTCCTTGAAGCAGGGAGACAGGCCAAGTTCCCCATCACAAGTTAAAGGGCCGTGCAAGCGACTCTATTGGTGCACTTGGTGCACAATGAAGTGCACTTAGACTTCACTGGTTGATGTCAGAGGAGGCCCTTGCCGGCGACCAATAGAGTTGCTCGTACGGACCTTTAAAATCCTGGCGCCAAAGCTGCTGCGTAGTGCGTACCACGTTAACCCCGTATTAGCCCCTTCTACAAAAAGCGAAGAAAAAAACTAACACGAAGAATGTACACGAATAAAGAAAATCTTTGAATTCCACTAATATTCGCCTGTTCCTGTGTTCGGTTCGGGCGAATATTCATGGAATACGAAGATTTTTTTCCCCACGAACACGAAGCGTTGGCCGTGTGTGTGTGTGTGTGTGTGTGTGTGTGTGTGTGTGTGTGTGTGTGTGTGTAATTTTACATCTGCTGTGTCAACCTTCCCAAAATAGAAGCTGGGAATGCTGCAGAGTTTCAAACAATGCATTACTGAATGATGCACAAAATGCAGTCATATAAACCCTGTGAATTGGAACTGTTTCATAGTCATATGCAATACAATTTAATGCCTTTAAAATATTTCATTTTGAAATCCAATAGTATACACTCTGGGTCATTGTAGTGCACAAACATATACATCTGTTTATATATGTCTCTCCAGAGAAGCTAGATTTAATGTGCAACCTCCTTACTCCAAGGACAATATCCATCCGCAGCTTAGCTTGTCGGTGTTGAGGTCCCACTTTTGTTGTTTTTGAGCTAACGCACATGCAAATACCTATCGGAAAGTCTAAACATGTCAAAAATGCCTGATCTGTTAGGTGAGGCAGAGTGGGTATGGCATGCATGATGCCACCAGAGGGCAGCTTTGTGTCAAGACAACCACCCTGATACAGCTGTGTTTATTGGTGTAAGAGTGACAAAGGGCATTGTATGCACAGCTCTCATTGTACTGTAACTTAGCAAAATTTGAACAGGGAATTGAAAGAGGGATATGTTCACAAAGCATTATAGTTTATTGTCAAGTGTGGTGGTCTCCCTGGAATAATGTAGTTGAAACTCTGGATGCATCATGTTTCTTTGGCATTTAGTAGAATGATTTAAATTATTCTTATAATTATTATTATAATATAACATAATAAAACTGTGCAGCCCTGTACATTGGGTAAACATGACATAACAAGCAGCACATCAAATTACAACTTGGGCTTGCAAAAGCAAATGGTGAGGAATGCCAAATTGTTGGCCATATACTATGCCATTGGCATCCTTTTTTTCTGGATTTTAGAATATGCTTTTATTGACATAAGCCTGCCTTGATCAATCTGATTGTGAGTGCATCTCATGTATTATACGTTTTTATTTCATTAGACCGTGCGCTATTATTATTTTATTTTTTTCTCTTTTTCTTATACAAGTGCCCTATTGTTTTTCTATGATTTGAATTGGCCAACAGGACTATATATCGATCTATGTTTAATACATTTTTGTAGCTTCGTTCCACAAGTCTTCAGGAATTATCTTCATTTGTATATTCTTTTACCTTCTAAATAAAATATTTAAAACAGAGTTCAAAGCCGTGTACCTATTTAAGCCCGTTTAGTGCGTTGCGGGAGTTTCTATGATTCACTAATTTAACCCTAGGAGCTCCAGAGCTGCATGCAAACAGCACTCCCCTGTGACACTAATAAGGATAGATGAAGTTGTTGTTTATTTGAAACGTACATTAGGACTAATAGCGGGAATTGTGTAAACAAAGACTGCATCCAAGAAATGATGGTATGTGAAAAGAAACGCTGCACATGCCTATTCTTCTTGGGGAGTCAGGAGAAGTTTCACAGACGTGATTGCTTTCTTTCTCTGAGAGCAGCTCTGTTGAGTAGAAAGCAGATTCACACATTGTGTAAGAGTAAATGCTTTGCAGGCCCCCTCCTGCATCAAAAAGGACAAAGGCATTCCAAACGGCATCCCCCCATACTGAAGGCCAAACCAACAAATTAATAGTGACATAATTGAAGATGAATAGAATAGGCTTATTTAAAAAAAAATGTTGTTGGATGCTAAAAAAGTACCCAAGACTCCACTCTCAGCATCACAATGTTTTTCTTTAATGTTGCCCAGTTTAGAATAATTGTTGCTGGCGTTAAAGGAAAAAGAATATGTTGCTTATTTGAATTAAAGAGGATATGTTCTATAGAACAGCATTTCTCAGGCCGTGGAAGGAGTAGCTATAGGTGGACTATACCTCCTAATTTTCCTTTCCCAATGTCCATTTTTTGGGGGGAGTTTTTGGGACTGTATCACAGTCTTCTACAGCCCTAAAACAGAAGAAAATATGTTTGTAATTGAAATTAAAAATATTGTATTGTATTGTATTGTATTTAAATTGTATTATCATTAATTGCTTTATCACAAACTCACACACTGTACAGCGCCACAGAATTTGATGGCGCTATATAAAACAATAAATAATAATAATAATAAATCTTTGTAACGCCCATTTAATATCTCCTGTCACACTCCGTAATACAATTATGTATATCTCTGGCGATTGGAAATGGTGGCGGGTGGACATCTTAGGGGTATTTCTAACCCAGTTTGCTTTAAAAGCTTAATGTTACTTGACTGGAAAAAACAGAGGGTCTTTATGTTGAAGAAACTCTGTACCACTGACACCCATTCTTATAGACTTCCATTTTATATACCTTTTTATGAAACATTTAAATGCTGCATATATTCAATAGGAATTACGATATATTTTGCTCTTTCAGGAAACCTGATTCATTCTTTGTGAGTTTAGGGTTGAATGTTATACCGAGATCATTTATATTTAGTTAATTCATAGGTTGTATTAGAAAAATGATAGGCAAAGAATAATCTTTTATTTATATAGCGCCAACAATTTACGCAGCTCTTCTTACAATACATATATTCAAGGGGTATGACGAGACTAAAACTGACAGACTGAGACAAACCGATAGGGCTCATCACTTTGTTCTGTATTAGACTTGCATTAAAGGAAAGCAAACCTGCATCATTTCATCAGTTACTGGCCCTAAAGAGTAAGGTGACCAGATTTTTTAAATGAAATCCAGAGAAATGTTTTTTTTTATTGTTTTTTAATAGTGAAAAACTACTTAATAGGAAAATATAGAAAGGTAAGCAGTATGGCCCCCGTGGAAGTGACGTCCAGTCACCCTATGAAAGAGGAACAATTTTAATCCTCTATCCAGCTATGTATATATATATATATATATATATATATAATTTCATACAATTCTTTCCTTGAACTGTTGTATGCGCTAATATTTTTTAACCCAGAAGAAAGGTAATGTGGACACCTATATACTTTTCATGCAACTCTCACGTTGTGTTAGGCTTCAGGTATTTTAATAGGAAGAGTCCCTTTAAACAAAAATGCTTTAGCAACACACCGGCTTGAATGGCAAACCCACTTATTAAGTAGTTATCTCTACACTATGACTTGGAGTGTGACATCTGGAAATATTTTATTGATAGTTAGGTGTTTAGACCTCTATTGGCCAGATTACTCTGCCCTGTAGAACTCTTAAACTTAGGAACAATATGGCACATAAAGGTCATCACTCGAACAGCAGTTTAATGGAATTGGCTGCCCCTATGCCATAAATCTGCCACCGTGATTAAAATGAAGACTTTGCAGATTCACAATGCCCTCAGATCAATAATAATGAATTGTTACTGGTATACAAAACTGTGGCGGACATGATCAACCCCTATAGAAAGATTTATGTTCTAGTTAATTACAGAAAGAGCAGAACACTTCATGAAGTAGTCATACATACCAAATGTCGACATTTTCATTTTCGAAAAATCATGTACTTTGCTTCAGTTTTTCTATAATACAAACTGTAAGTGTAATGAAAATGATGGGGGGCGTACTGTGCTCTAATAAAGTGTATAAGACTAATCTGTGACAGCAGCGGCCACGAAAGACAAATAAATATAAATGTCACATTATCTCAGTTACTTAATCAAGCCGCGCACACAGGCTCATGTACCCTTTCTTGCGCACACAGACTACTCCATCACCATGTAAATATGCCCAGATTTACTATTCACCATTGTAGTTTACCTTATGGGACTCCTGTCTGTCAGTTCCATTTAAAGAGGCAGTAAACATCTGTGTTTTCATGGGAATTCGAGTGCTCCTATAGGCAAAAACAATGTGGTACATATACGAGGGCTATCGAGGGCTAATATCCTCCTTGGGACACTACCTGAAACCTCTTTGTTATAATTATTGTTATTTATTGTTTTATATAACACCATTATATTCCGTAGCGCTGTACAATCTTTGTGTGTGCTACATGATTTGAGAGAACAGTTACATTATGACTGGATCCTTTCTGTGCTTCAGTTATGGGTGTTCTCTTAGGTTCGACGCCATAAATAAATGTGCTTTAAGGTGCAATAAAGTGCCAGTATACACACATATCAGTGGGAGAGAAAAGCACAAAGCTTAACATCTTAGACGCCACTTGCTCATAAGCTCATTGCATTGCCTTTCTCTATGTGTCGTAGGATAGACCTGGATATGCACATTGAGCATGTTGTCTGCCAAATGTATTTTGGGATTCCTCATTACTGGACCACTTGGATGGACTTGCCCCTAGGCTTATTGTTGCCAAGGGGCAAGTTTACCATATAATGGATGTATAGAACACATGGAAGCAGGAACGTCTTGTTACCCATACATATGTTAGCAATTTGGCTTGTATATCGTCTAGGTGGCATTTGAAAGTTTTGCCTGAAGCAAAATGTATCACTCTGAAGTTTTCTAACTTTCAGTTTCACGATCCGGCATACTGCCAGTATGGTGACTGCTAGCGAAGCTCACATCTTGAGCCCAGGTTGCAATGGAAAAGCGTTGTACATGCATTAATGAGTGCGCACAAAGCCAATCTCTACACTGATAGGTGTCATTTAGTCAATCTATGATGTAGGGAGGTAGTGAGCCTTCCCGAAATGCTTCACATTATTTTAGATAACATTATAGTAAGCTGTCTCATCTTTCTCTGAAAAAAATTACTTTTCAAATCTTTAAAATATCAAATTCCAGAAATGCTTTAATAAGTTTTAATAAGTGTATAGAATTAAAACAGAGTTTCAATGTCAATTGTCTAATATTGTGTAAGTCCCCCTTTTGCCTCCAAGACAGCCCTGACCTCTGAAGGTGTGCTGTGGTATCTGGCACCAAGATGTTAGCAGTAGATCCTTTAAGTCCTGTAAGTTGCGAGGTGGGGCCTGCTGAAATACAGGTGACTCATTTAAATGTATTTTTAAATAATGACAATTCTTCCACGAGGACCATAATTAAAGCAAGTTGGTTAACAGATCTGATGAGTCACTATATAGAATCTGCACGACTGGATATTAAGGGGTTAATATTTATATAATCTTAGGGACAGCTCATTTAGAAGGTTAATATTAAGCTTATATGACTTGAGCACTCACTTTTCACCCCTGTTTACTTTACTTATCATTCAGACCTCTAGATAGACCAGGTTAGGGTTATCCATTGCATAAGGTCACAGTTGCCTACTGGGGTCTATTAACAGAAGTTTGTTGACATTTGCTAGGCAACGGAGCAACTTGTCCTTTCTCTAAAGCGAACGTTCACAGTGTATCCGTACCTTAACTGAATAGAAATAGGAGTTGGGATAGAATGTGGCAACGATGCGGATGCTGCAATGTCACGCTCTACCCCACTTTCACAAGGCCTGGCGAGTCTACTCCCACCATGTGCATCTTAAAATCCCATGGGGATAAATATCAAGCAGGTCAAGTTGGAACCAAATACAGAGTATTTAAAGAATGCGTATTAAGTGACTAATTGCTTTTTGCAATAAAAATAGGCCCCAAACCCTTATGACCAGTTTATGCTTGTTAACAGGACCACCAGATATTGGCTGGAGCAACAAACAGGACATGAGCCTCTCTGTTAGGTAAGTATGCATAAATCCTGTGAAGAAAAGGAAGGACAAATAGTCTTTTGCCATATGTTATTTAGTGTAAGCCAAAGAAAAGCATCCTCGTCCTTGCACCTTAACCTTGTAAAACATTGACACTAAAAACAAAACATTGACACATACACAAAAGGCTGCGGCTGATAAAAGTACTTGTGCATTCTTAGAGTGTGGCCAGGCTCCTAAAGTCAAGGATGATCATTTTCTCCAAAGCGGTGTAGGATGGCTTATGGCGCATTGACAATAATGTTGTGAATGTTAAACATCAAAGTTGACACTAATAGCATAATGATGTCAATTTGCCAGTCAGCATTGCGCTGCGTTCTCCTTCATGTTGCTTTGCAGAAGGCCAAGCAGCTTACCCTCTGTAAATATTCCCATGAAACCATCTTAATGCCATTTGGAAAGAAAACAATGTCAGCTATAATGATATCATGCAGACGTGTTTCCCAAGTCACAGACTGATCAATCATCCTAGATTTCTCTTCTGCCAAGTATTTATGCAAATCTCAGACATGAATATTGAATCTGTTTCTGGATAATGCTTTCCGAGCACCTTCATGTATGTCATGGGATGGTGCGATGGACTAAGGAGGAGATAGAGGTATCTGTTCTGCAATCACAAGGAATTTGCTACAGAACTTTGCCGGGTTATAATAATAAAAATGAGGAGATATTTTTTAGGTTTCATGGGATTATTTTTTGTAACTGGATTTATTAATACCACAGTAAGGTAAAGGTTATAGTTACTGACATATACCATGGCACTTAAAATAGTGTATCCTAGCCTGCATGAGGGAAGCAGTCAACTTTTAAACTGTTAGTTGTACGTAAGATAATTCTTCTTTCGCGCCCAAAAATAATTGAGAACACTTTTTTTGTTTATTACTATTAGATTTTTTTTTTTAAAAAGTGGCTATTTTTGTTTCAAATCAGTTCTATTTTTGCATAATATAATGTTTACAGACCGCTGTATATTATTCATTTGTGTGTTTTCTAGAGATATGCTATTAACCCAATCCACTAGACAAATACCCTGACTCCTTATCATACTGACTGCGGTAAACAGTTGCATGGCTCGGTCTTAATAACCCATCCAGACACTCTTTACTAGTCTATTGTCAATGAAGGAACAGGCTGTATTAGTATTGCCATAAGGAATTAGATCAGTGTGATATTTGAACAGGACAAGTCACCCAAAGTATCATATGACGGGTAAAATGCAAGTAAAATGTTTTTCGGCACACAATGAAATGAGTATTTGTAGCACTGTATTTTATGCTCAATGAGAAAAATATTTGTTTCCATGGAACTTTCCATTTGACTATGACTCAGGTGTGATATACTTCTGTGTATAATATAGGCCTGAGTATAATACACATGTATACATTTAGATCCAGTTTTCTAGGAAACTTACTAGGAAAATGTAATTTCTGGTATAAAATATGCAGCCTACCCGAATGTCATTACATCACATTAGATGACAAATTGTTTGACTTTTCCATCTCTCCCTTATATTATCTTACTGATACCTAGTGTTTTATCTGTCCCATCTTTCCCCTTTGTGCTTTTTATCTTGTGGCTCTTTATGTTCACTGTTACTTCTTTTATGGTCTATTTCCCTACTTTGCAGCCCTGTGCTTACATTCCAGGTACCCCTAACCACAAATCTGGTGCCATTTCTAAAAAGGCTTGCTGATCATGAGTGGGGAGGCTTTACACACTTAAAACAGCTTTTCAAAAAAAAATATTGTGATAACCTGCTTTGAAGTTATTTTATGTTCCTTTTTCCTGCTTTGTGGATTTGTACATTGTTCATTTGTTTCACCAATTGAGATATCATTCTACGTTGTATTCATGTCTACGTTACATTGTGGTCATGAGATTGTTTTTACTTGTGTTACATGAAATGCAGTATTCACTGACATATTATGGAAACATTTCCATGAAATACCTGGCATACCCTGAACATTTCAGGTGTCCAAAAGGGGCCACCTGTTTTGGGCTGTGTGGCTAGAGGTGGGGAAGGGTGAGGTTGGCAGTGGGAATAGTCAGGGGCAAGAGTGGTGTGGTCCTAGGCACGACAACAGTCTAAATAACATTAGCAGGATTCAAAACTAATTTGGTGAGTGCTGCTGCCATCAACATCTTCCATTGGCACTACTTTGTGAAGTAAACTCTTTAAAGGTGAAAAATGTCCAAGTTCCTCAACTTACCATTGGAGCCCACAGCAGTTGTCACTCAACAGCTGCCAAGCAGAGGGGTGCCGACAAGGGGGGCAATTATCCACTCAGCTTGACTTGTTCCCAAGAGGTGAATGTTGCCAGCCCTCCCCTGCCACCTGGAAAGTGCTTCATAATTCAATGGTGAAGGTATGCACCAACCTAGAGACCTCCAAAAGACGTCCTTCATTATGTGCACACTATCTTTGGTTGCTAACTGTATGATAGTCTTATCTGTTTGTCACCTCATAAGATATGTCTGCCATATGGAGTGTCACCTAGTAAAGAAAACTGTATGGCTGGTTATTGCCTATTGCTGTTGCTGGTTATCGGCTAGTGAGGTTATAGTAAGTAAAATAAAAAAAATGAAAAAACAAACCATTTTTTTAAACTGACCCAGGTGAAAGACATCTTCAGAGGCACTGTCTGGTTACAAGAGGAATCCTTGAGGTGTATAATAGTTCTTCAGACATCTCTAGACAAATAAAAAAAAAAAAAAATATTAAAACGTGAACAAATTAAAAAATAAAACTAATAAATGTAAGAAGAACTTTGTAATCTCTGTAAAAAAGAATTCCCCCATGAGAATATATATATATATATATATATAGTATGTATGAGAACATATTGGTCCTCCAAAACCCTTTTCTATGTGGGGCATCTCTATATCCAAGATTTTTTCCTGGAGTGGCAACTCTTCTGTGGAGGCTCTAAAAAAACATTACATATATGTATGAGTATATCGGTAAAATTTAAAATCAAGGCCCTACGTATCCTTAAAAAAACCACTAAATATACGTTATGGGGCAACATATGTCAAAAAGTCTCTTCACTTTGGTATCGATACGTCTTAACATGTGTTACTGTTACTGACGTTTTTATGTATATTCAATGTTAATATTAATAATTGTTATTCACACTTATTTTAATAGCATTACAGAATCTGCTGGCGCTGTATCAATAAATATAATATCAAAGCTAAAAGTAGTGGTATGAAAGGATAAACACATTTAGGTATAATTTTCATAAGTCATGCCATGAGTCTGCCTAGTTAAAATTTCCATATAGAGGCCCTACGTACTTGAATTCAGAGGCAATAATACATTGACTGGTTATTCAAGGAGCAAACAGAACACATATCAATATATAATCAATATGGATTTGGTCGCTTGAGCATTAGTCAAGTATGGATCAATGTATAAAAACAATTAACCTCTTCCACCATGAAAATACTGTTTTGATGACAGTTTCTTGGAATATGTTGGAGGGATATAATTGTACGGTGTTACATGTGGAGAGTTAATGAATACATTTGTTAAAGATGATACTTTTATTGGCTAAATGAATTACATTAGATTACAAGTGTTCGAGACTACTTTCCTGTGGAAAAGAGACCCAAGTAGTCTTGAAAGCTCATGCCATTCAGCTGGGATATTTTATTACATTTTAACATCAGAAGTAGAAGTTATTTTTTTTTTAATATAGTTGTAATGAATTATTGTTTATTTTTTAATTCATGAACTTCTCCTTTAAGACCATTCTTGGGTGGCAAAGGGAGTGAGTACATACATTAGAGGGGAACTATGTATGTATGTGTATATGTACATCTTATGATAACTAACATACACTGAGGAAGATTCTCTTGATATTTGGATTGCCACCATAAAGACTTGCAGTGTGTCCTCCACAACTCAGCCACCTCCCCTACCCTTATAAATCCTGACACTAAAAAGTGTCACGCTGATCATTCAATTTTGGGACCATAGTAATTACTGAAATTCGAAGTGTAGGTAAAATGCCCCTAAAACTGTTATTACATGGTGATGATGAACAGACTCAGAGAAAATGCTTGTCTGGCAAGTAAATTATTTATTGTTGTTGACATCTGAAACAGAACATCTGAAGATCCTCTGTTCTTTGTTTTGATATGTTGATCTTATAGGCTTCATAGCCATGCTATGTAATTGCTACCAGGCCCACCCCGTGATCAAAATCCTACGGGACTTCAACAAAAGGCAAGGGCAGGTAGTTTCTCTAAAATTTATTTAAAGGAATGTGACCTAGCTGTGGTGCTCCAAAAACAAAATAGCCATTTAGCAGCTAAGACACTTAGCAGGGCAACCAATATTTTTTATAGCACCGGTCAAGATGTTTTTTAACACAATTTTATATCCTACGTTGCTATTATATTTACAAATATGCACCTGTTTCAGATAGATGTCTTAATTTCTTTTGAAATCTTTGCCGTGGATTAGAGGCAAAAATGTTCACAGGAACAGTGAAAATAGAAAAAAAAACTTTAATAAAATATTCTTATAACTTTTACGGTCTGTTGATTAACTTTTTCAAATGAGGAGTGAACCTTAAAAAAGGAACAGCAGTTCTCTGGTTTGTTTCATGAGTAATTAAGACAAGTGCACAATAATTGCACATAAGCAGATATATTGAGTGAGTCATAAAAGTTGGGGTGGAATAACAGCGGCTGTGCAGCATGGAGTGGGATTGGTTATTGTGTTGTTCATATAACACAAAGACACGAATGTAAAGCAATATTCTGTATTTCAATACTCTTCCTTGTATAAAAAAAAATTCACCTGTGGCAGTACAGTGATTGTGACATCATGGGCCAGTGAGGTAATAAAAGCAAGGTTAGGAGGTGTGCACAATTTAGACTCAAACCACAACTTGTTGAAGAAAGATTGAAGGAGAAACATGAGGCTGGTACTGTTCTTCATATTTGTGTTGGTGTCTGAACTTAGAGCTGCTCCTCTTCCTGCTGAACGGATCAAAGGCGATGTGAAGCTACCACAAGGGATGATCCCAGAAGCCACATCTGAAGTGGATGCTATGTTGATTAGGAACTGGGGTGCCATTGCAATAGTTGTTGGCTTTTGCTTGCCCTGCTGCGTTATTAGTGTCGTCCTGCTTAAATCAAGAAGCAAACCTGATGATGAAAATTAGAGCTTCCAACAGCAAGCCGACAGAACAAAATGTAATATGAAGACCGGGCATCCTGTGCGACTTACCTTTACTATGTCGTGTTTTTTATTATGTAGTAAATAGTTTATCTGAAATATTTAAGTGTCTTTGTTTCATTTCTCTGTGCACATTTTAATACCTTTTTCAATGTCTTTATAATCATAATAGGTAAGAGTGTAATGTAGCTGGAGGCTGCTGACCAAACCTTCTGTCTCATGATGCTTGTTCATTTAGTAATCTTGATTTTGCAATTTCCTTCATATATATATATATATCTTCTATAACTTTATAATCAAATGGAGCTCACTGAGTGCCAAACTCTGCATTCATATGGGTTACAGCCGCGGGCACCGTTTTCTGCACTTTTAGCTGACTGGCGGGTCAGGTTTCCATGCATGGGTCTGAATGGGTAAATGTTTCATTAGCTGGTTGGGGAGTAGCGGTGTAGATGGGGCCAAGGGACAGGGCTAGATGCACATGGGATGGGGCCAGAGTCGGTATTTGGTAGGCGGGAAAGTGCAAGGCAGTGGACGTAGCTAAACCCTGCTACCCCTTCTCGGAGAAAGACTGAACTGACCACTGACCTGGAGAAGCAGTCCATCACAAGGCGTATGAGAGTATTTTGGGGTATGAGCACTGGGCACAGGAGATGTGACGTAGACACTGGGGGCACTGCCCTTAGTCAGGCCAATGGCACTGTACATGTTTTTAAAAGCATACTGTATGTTACTGTCATGATCTGTGTGCAGTCCTCGGATTCCAAATCGTAACCGCTTGATATTTTGGAGGGGCATAGGGTCCATGCATTCATTATGATTCTTTGTCATGTTATAATAGCATTCACTGCATCAACAACAACAATCAGCAATTTAACAATAGGGATAAGATAATAGGAATAATTATGAAGATTTGGGAAACATGAAGTTAAAATAGCTTTAAACTATTTTTTTTTAAATCTTGATCTTAAGCACAGTTATAAATGTAGATTTGGGGGAAAAGTCACCGCTTCACTTTTAAGTTCTGAGATGCAGCATCGAGAGATTAGCTTTTTATAACTATATTGCTACAGCATAATTTGCATGATTTCATGGAGGATAAAGTGTTGAAAAAAAAGTGAGCTGAATTACCATATTAACAGAATTGTGGCCACTCTGCCGTTCAAATTGTTTGTGCTATTTAAAAACCCATTCCACCAATCCATTTTTCCCCAATCAATTCGCTAAAATTTTGTTAAGTATATTAACTTTTTCTTACCTATGCTATTCATCTACATATGCACAAATCATTATATCACATTGACTTAAAGACAACAATATGTTAAAATGTGTATTGTCAATGTGTGCCTGCACTGCAACATGATTTCAAATCAATTCCATTTTCCCAGCCATTCATCACTTCATGACAGCTTTTAGCACAAAACTCATCATCAGAAAAGACTATTCCTCTACAATGATTAGGGCATTTTAAGGGTATAGAAAAAGCCTGATGAAATTGCCTATGGATACGTATCCATTCAATATATGATATTGGATATGGAGATATATTCCAATTAATTGGATATGAGAACAGATTCCATGATATGTATATATATGCCTGTATATAAGCAGCAAGTGTATATACAGTTTATATGCTGCATTGAGCTGCTCTGAGTTTCTAAAACTGTTCAAGGCTTAGGAAGTAGCTTTAAGTCGACGTAAATCTACTTGTACTTGCACATGCTTATGTTCTGCTCTGACTTTTCTATATACTGCATTATTGCATGTGTTTTCACAATTTTCACAATTAGGACAATAGAGTTTATTGCTAGATATATAAAAAAAAAAAGAAAATTGTGGAATATTTACTATATTGCTTCGACAATAATACTTTAGCTGTGTAAACCTTAGAAAAAAAAAGAAAATAATAATATAGTATATTTTTGTTTTATTGTATTATGTCATCTTGCCATAACTGTTTAGCTGCTGTAGTACACCATGCATTTATTATCTGTCATTGATGTCTACCCACAATGGAAAAGTCCCCTTTTCTATGTGGTTTATTTACAATAATAATAATAATAATAATAAGGCTTACCTTATAATAAGCCTAATAATAGGCTTACCTTAGGAACCTCCAACCTGTGATGAAGATCTGTGTAGCCAGTAGCGCATAGACAAGTACAGTTAGGCAGGGGTGTATAGATTTTTTATTTATCAATTATTATTTATTGTTTTATATAGCGCAATCAAATGCCATAGCACTATACAATGGGTAGACAGGACATAACAAGTAGTATGTAACATAACAATTTGACTTACAGAAACAACAAGTGAAGAGGGCCCTGCTCAAACGAGCTTACAATCTTAATGACTACACCATGCATATATAAATATATTCACTACATAAGACAAAGAAATTGAATGTGGAACATATGGAAGTCATGAAGTTACATTTTCACCCCAGTGCTTTATATGAATAAGGAGCTTTATATGATTATTTAATATTTAATAATTAGTTATAACGTGTGTCTATTGCTACAAAAATTAAATCAGTAATTCTACGACTCTGTAAATTTCGAATGGGTTTATTTACTAAGCTGGGAGTTTGCAGGTGAGTTAAAAGCATCAGTGAGTTTCTCCTGCAACATAGGCTGTCACAATGCTGCATAGTACATAGATTAATTAGTAACATGAATTAAGGTTAATGCATCAATAGGGTGAACGCTACACTTTGGGAAGCAAACTTCATCACTGAGGCCCCTTCATAATGTTTATTGAGATTGGAAAGTTGAAATGTAGCCATCACCTGTAAACTTGGGGAGCACCACATCAAACCCCACCTTTTTAAGAGATAACTCTGTGGCACATAATGCTTTCTATAGAAATGGAGATCCAACTGTACTGCAAACTGATGGATAAAAAGTATACTCTTGTAGTCTAATTACTGGGGGTATTACGGTCAAGCCCCATGAATTCCTATTAAAGTGGGACATGTGCATACTGAGAAGATACCAAACAAACTCAACTAACCTATGGCCAGCTGCAAGAGGACGCTGGCATTCAGTTGTCAATGAGTCATTAGTTGGGATGTCAAAAGCACTTTACATCCACTACCAAGAAATTTCATTATCGTCATCAATAGTGAGCACACGGTATGTCTGTCATTGACCCTGGCTGAAGAAAGAGCACTGAAAATCATTCCGCGAAAGTTAAGACATATGTTTATCATTATAAGTATTGATATCCTCCCAATCAGTGCAACTATTTTCCCTGAGCTGAGCTGTATGTACACATTTGCGAGTTTTTAATCAATACAGAGAACAAGTACAGATTACATAGGATCTATTTCATTTCTCTGTGTTTTTCCCCATCCAGCAAACTATTCCTAATCTACTATTCCCAACAGTTATAAATATACTACAGATATTGTCCCCAACTGACATAGGTCAGCGTTACTCAATGAACTCTTAAAATGCCATAAACTTACTATACATAATGATTTCCCCTTATACCACAAAGTGATATGTACATTTGTAATGTACAAAGCCAGACAGATAAAATGCAGAAAAAATTATAACAAATATTATAGCATTAGCACGTTTTTTTTAATATTTTGTTGTCGTTTTGGAAAAATAAGTCAATAATTGCGTGTCCATCTGATATAACAGCCAGGGTATTCATTTGTTGCTGAAGCAAAATTTAGTAAATAATCAATTTGTTGAGCAGTGGATCAGGTTTTATGTAAGTTTATAGACAATGTCAAAGATTGCCTTCTGGAAAGGTTCTTTAATGGGAAATTAAAAAGGTTCCTTGATTCAAATAAGATAAAGCCCTCGCCTAGTTGTAGTAAACATTAATTCTGTATGATAATTTTCATTAAATGGGTAATTTGATGTAAGGAATATCTGTACAATCCCTATAGTTTATTCATTGCTTTGTCCAAAAATAATATAATCACATTATGGTGGTTTCTTTTGTCACCCGAATTTAGCATAATTTAATCTAAGAATTTCAGCGGTAGTTAATCTGATTTAATCATCTGCTGTCATTGTTTCGGTACAAATCAGCGATTTCTATCAGAAAAGAGACAGAATTCTGATAAGATTAAAATAATTTGGCCGACTCAGGAAATTTATAAAGTAGACCTCAACAAAACGGTAAATTATTTTACTATAGAAAAAATAAGATCTTTTTTTTGTCTGGAATGAATCATGATTTGGGTCAGTATGTTGATTTTTGTAATACTTTTTAGGGGACCAATGGTTAGTCAGTATGTCCCCTGTGACAAATAAATGTGTTTCATAAAGCCAGATGAATAGGTTCAAACCGCACATAAGACATTCTATAAATTGGTAGATGTAGCACATCTTCTTCCTCTTTGGGTATCGATGAGTGAGGCAGACAGAGACCTACCATGTCTTTTGTTACATGACTACAAGAAAAGTGACCCTGGACAGTTTAAAAACCATTTGTGGAAGGGCTTGTTGTTTGATGTCTTTAATCGCTTTAAGAATAAAGAAAGTATAAGTGTCTGCTCGGAGGTACACACAACACACAATCATCTTTTTGTACCACCTTGATATGACCTTGGATCCAGATACAAGTGGTTGCATGCTGACACATTTACAAAGAAATAATGTATATATATATATATTTTAGTGAGCTACTATAACCCTCAAAATAAGTTAAATATTGGGGTGCTCACTAACAATGACAAATATAAAATCTAAAAAAATATTTTTAAATCAAAGTGGTGCATTTTAATGGCTGTAACTATATGTTCTATGTTTTTCCCTCCCCACCAAATAACCCTTATGCATCTTTGGATTTTTACTGCCTTAACCACGGTTTGGTTATAACAAAAGTGATTTCTTAGATTTAAAATATATATAGTCATATCAGCCCAGGAGTAAACGGACTCTTATATAATGTTACATAGACACACATATATATATATATATATATATATATATAATATATATATATATATATATATATATATATATATATAATGTTGATCTTCTCCATATTACAGACATAAACATACCGTCAGAATATATGTTCAGGCCATCAACGGGTCCCCTTTAAGAAGGTTATAATCTGGCGGCACCTATTAGCATCTTTATAAATGTGCAGATAAACACGTTGACGTCATTTAAAAAAATACATGCGAATGAAAAGTGGACTCTGCGCAAGAATGATAATATCCAATCCGTATAACATGCCAAACAAGTCTTTAAATTATCCTCAGACTTAAACAGATATAGCTACATAAGAAAATTGTGTTTTATGTAACTTTACATCTTTTTCTGTGTTGGCTCAATAAAAGCTATCAAATTCAACTTAAGATTCCTTAAAAGAAAAGAAAGCAAAACGTATGCAGTAAATATATACATGTTGAACTGCTTAACTATATAGGAGACTGATCTGATGTACTTATCTGATGTACATAGTATGTATTTAATACATTTTTAAAGCATTTGATGTCGAGCAATTGAGCCTGAGAGATGATAATACTCACAATGTGTTTTATTCTTCCATTTGTTTAATCGCAAGGATAGAACATTCTTAAAAAAGCATTATTAGTCGATATGGAAATGACCTACCCATGCCTGCTTAGGGTCAAATGGCAATTAAATCTTCCAAGGGGAATATTATGATATAAAATCAATCAATAATAATAATTATATAAAGGTTTGAGCATTCAACTCTACTACTAGTTTAATATTTAGTTTCTAATGCTCTCTTTGGTTAAAAAGGTATAAAATTTGGTAGGTGAAAGGGGTCGGTTCTTGACAGAACCATGAACTACTATATGTAACAAGTGTATGTAATGTGCCAATTGGTGTTCATCTTGTAAAATGGGAAAAATGTTTACACAATATTGTAAAAGGGATGGTTTAATGTCCTAAACAGCTTTACCAAAAAAAATAAAATGATAAAATACATCATTCATAGTTTAATATCCAATCTTTAAAAGTAAAAAATAAATAAAGTACTTACTTTAAGGAGAAGGTGCAGATCCAGAACTGCCTCCTTTGTGGTTGGACGATTCTGGCAGCAAATCAGTGGCAGGAAGGCGGTGTGAAAAAGGGGCAAATGTATATTGGGAAGGAATTCTGCAGAATCCCTGTGTGCTTTTGTAAGGGGGGCACTATGTAAATGTAAAGGGACCTTTCAGGAATCATATCCATTAAAATGCATAGGATGTCTGAATTGACCTTTTAATTATTTACTCCATTTCTTAGGCTAAACTCATTAGATAAATGTATCACATGAGCTGCAACTCTTAAGTTACATTCAAACATGAAAACATTATTATTACATTACCAGTGATGCAAGAATGCTTATTTATTGCTATAACATTGTATATTTTGTTGACAACACCTAAATTATGTTTCCTTTTACATTATGCGATTCTGCGTAAGTATTCGCCCATCCTAGTGTGTAGTGCCGGTATTATCAGCACCAGTCTTGCCTTTCATTAGCCGTTCATGTAACACTCAAATACCAAAGCCTGTGAGTGTGAATGTGTGTTTGCGGTCTAGTGCTCTGGCTGGACGCATGCGTGCCCTGATTAATATGGCAGCACCCTCCCCCAGGAGGATCATGTTACCATCATGGCACCAGTCCAGAAAATTCCCTAAATAATTGGAATCCATTCAACAATCTGTCAGCAGCGCAAACTGCAGGCGACTAAAAGGGAAACTAAATGAGGAACCCCCAGGGCAGGGAATGAAATTGGTGCGTCTCCCTTAAATTCAATGCCGTCTGTATAGGGCAGGATCACACACACACACACCAAGTATTTGTATTCTAGAACTATAAAAGTGGGAAGCTGCAAACGTGCTGTGTCTGGCTGATGGAACATATTATTATTATCTTTCATTTATATAGCGCCAACAATTTACGCAGCGCTTCTTACAATACATATATTCAAGGGGTATGACAAAACTAGAACTGACAGACTGAGACAAACCGATACATTAGGTAAAGATGGCCCAACTCACAAGCTTGCAATCTGAAGTATGTTAATGGAACATTTAAATTAATTTGATTGTTTCATTTGTTTGAGTTTGGAAAGAGTTCCACTTTTCCCAAAGTGTTTCTTGGATTCCAGTTGGTCAACATGGTGTAAGTGTGAGTATCTCTTGATCTGCAAATTAAGGTAACATGGCAGTGAGCCCTCTGGATCCCAAATGATAACAGAGATATATAAGTGCCCCCACAGTATAAGAATAAAAACAATACGTATCACAGAGATAAGCCCTTTGCGTTCCAGGGGGGCGCAGAAAGGGTTAAATATTGTGTACCACTATATGTTGGTGTCCCACTTTTTAAAGCGACAGTTTAGTGTCCCACGGACGATGAATGTATATTAAAGTACTTTACATGAAGGCATATTACTTTGTAAGTACTTTTAATGAACACAGCAGCCATCATGCACTTTAATGCATATGATAGCTGAGTATCCCCTTTATTTTCTCCCCTTTGCAAATGGACAAAGTGTGCAGAACCCCCCCTCCCCCATGTATTTGCCTCTTTCCCTGCCCACTGCATGCATCATACTCACCACCTCCAGCTACAGTGCTAGGACTTGTGAGTTCTAGGAGGTCTAATCAGACACCCCTTCTATGCAGGGTTTTCAATGAGAGCACTTTCTTGCCACTGATGAGCTACTTCAAAGCGCCTACAGTGGCACAAAAACATGATTTTTTCACCTAGCAGAACAAACAAAATACTTGGCAATTTGCACCAGTGTTCTATGTTGCAGTGGTACTTCAATGGGAGAGCAGATTCCCCAACAGGGAGATCTGCTCCTGGTTTTGCTGCAGAGGGGTTCCCGCCACCTGTGATGGCCTCCTAGGCCTAGTAAACCCAGGCTAGAGCACTCCACTGTTTATGACTAAAAATAAAATGACCTCACTATGGAGCAATGATTAGGGTGACCAGATGTCCCAATCTTTAGGGTCAGTCCACTGACTTATTCTTTACAGAGACATATTCCCTACAGAGGCTTCCTACTTGGACCTATTTATAGGCCGCTATGTGAAGAAATTTGCTGGGGCGCAGGTTCTTGGTGCAAACGCCAGTACATTGACAGCATCTGACTGATCAAATAGAAGCGCAAGCAATAGTTTTCATGGAAGCATTAACCCTTATAATAGAGATCCTCCAATGTCTATACAGATCCACCTCTTACTCACACATACTGTGATCAGAAACGAGGGGCTGCATTGCCGTGCTTCCTGATGAGTGTGTGATCAGCAGATAGGGAAATCATAGGAAGAAATGGGGCCTTTAATTATTCTCAAACCATAGAAAAACATGTAGAGTTGTTCAATACTTGGCCCCTATCTTCTGGAAGAAATCCTAAAAATACGCAGTTTTATTTTTCCACACAACCATTTTGGCAGGAGATAGTCTGCATACCAGGTGGTGGGATGACCGTTGTGAAATATACAAGGTTGTCTGCTTTTTGGAAACATGTCAAATGGGACAAAAGTTACGAGTCTTTTCAAATATCTCTCTTTAAATACAAATGATCAGGGCTGGACTAGGTGGCCCTGACACTTTTAGGACAGTGGCTGCCAAATAATGTAAGTGAATAATCGGATGAGTATGGAGTGCTGTCGGCAGTGGCCCACTGGGCATTTACCTGATGTGCTAAGTGGCTAAGCATGTCAAGGCTAGACGGAAATCCTAGGCACACGAACTGTAACCAAACGTAAGCCTTTTTTTGTTTGCATTCGTTATGTACAATTTATAATGAGGAAAACAAAACTCAACTACTTTTTAACTTTTTTCACAGTACTACAAGGAGTACTGCACAGTTTACATTAAGTGGACTGGTATTTTTTTTCAAAATGTTGGTGTGATCACCTTTAAATCTTTTAGTTCAGTATCTAAGAACACCAATAATATATTTTGTGAGGAAACATTGCTCTCTGTTTGTTTGGCTTTAGTTTACAGGCTATAAACCAGAGTAGCCTTGTGTTACAGGATTTGCTGCTTTTTCATGTTGTCATGAATAATGAATGAAACATTAATGAATAATGTTTACATAGCTATTTGATTTATCTTAATTCCATATTATCCATCATCTTAATTCTGTTTTTGGATCACTTGGGGAGAGATCTAAAAATTATGCCCATCTGTACCCTACATGAGCAAAAAAAGTCATCTCTAGATTGTAAGCTTGCACACAGGGCTCTCTCCACCAAATGTATCGGTTTGTCTTAGTCTGTCAATTCTTGTCTTGTCATATCCCTTGAATTTATGTATTGTATTAAGCGCTGCGTAAACTGTTGGCGCTATATAAATAAAGGATAATAATAATAATAATAATCTTAAAGTTGCGACCGCTAGGATGGCCCTGATATAAAGTTCAATCTAGGGATAAGTCTGCATAAGTTACAGTCTAAAATACATCATATAAAAGTGTATTCCACCAGGAAAGGGATCTTTACATCCATTTTTCAAGATTTGGCAATAACTTATTTCTCACCAATTGTTAGGTTGCTGATTGTTTTTGGCTGCCTTTGTAAGGAAGGGAGAGAACTTCCAAGACGGGAAACTGTTGCGGTAATGCTGGTCATGCCGGTCTGGTAGGTTAACGTTTAAATAGCTCCAAAACACAAGTACACTGATTGCCAAACAAAAAGCATACACTTTATGTATTTTTAATTAACAGCTTAAAGCTGTGACATCATTAATATATTCATGTTAATACCTTCGCATGACTACACTGTTGTAGACACGTAAAGGCTAATGCACAGTTTATCTGAAGGAATGTGAGTCCAGGTTTGTTAGACATTCCTCGAGTTGGCTAAATAATTCCAATGGGATCATGGCAGATGAATGGACTTTCACATGAATAGTCCTGGCTATGTTATTGGTGGACGTCAGATCCGAAAAAATCTAAATCTGGATAATTCAACACTAGAACCATAAATAATAAAACAAATGCTA
Source organism: Spea hammondii (assembly GCA_029215755.1). Classification (NCBI taxonomy): domain Eukaryota; kingdom Metazoa; phylum Chordata; class Amphibia; order Anura; family Pelobatidae; genus Spea; species Spea hammondii. Next base: position 29,022,190 of record JARDYJ010000002.1, read on the forward strand.
GATATGCTGCATTTATTTAGGGGTTCGTATCAGTCTGAAGAGTTCCTTTTTAACTTAATTTCTTATACTAGACTTTAGGATGATATTGCGGTTATTGTAGACCTTTTGTAGCTTGCTGTTAGTTATTTGGTTAAAAACCCCTCTCCAATTAAGGTTGCTTTATTGTCTCCTTTCTCATCTTTAAATCCAAGCTTGTAAAACACAAGACTGGGATTATGTAATAGTGACAATTGATTGTGTGTCACATTCCCCATCACTCATCAGCTGAATTTGCACTGGAACCTAAATGAACTACTCCTGCCCCAAGGGAAGCAGGAGAAATACAAGGCGACACTAACCAATTTTTGTTAAATGAAACAAAGACCAACAGTCACGCTACACATGCTCGAGGGCGCTCTGTAGATTGTGCAGTTATATTTAAGGGGGGGGGTCTAAAATAAAAATATACTTCTTTATATTGAGTTAATTTTTCCTGTATTCCTTTTTTTTTATTTTGCCGTTTAATTGGCTAAAACAGGGTTACGTGACCTGAGATAAAATGTGCTCTTGCCCTCAAAATGACCCAGAGGTAAGGGAACAGATATGGGTCATAAAACCTGCCAGGTTTTACTTATAGTCATATTGGCTAAATCGTAAAACTGATTAGAATGGTTAACAAATGAAGTAGACCTTTTTGCCTCTTTTTTTTTTTATCTGCCCTGGGAAGTAGGAAATAAACAAAAAAAGACAAATGTTTTGTGTTAAATGTTGGGAAGGACATGAGCAATAAGGTTTAGGGGTGCCCCAAGGCAATAATATTTCTGTGTTGTAGGCATGCTGGTATACTTTACTGGGACCTCTTTACCAGCGTTCTTTATAAAGTCATCAGTATAGGTTCGTAAACTTGCTTACAATACACACTGAACCTTAAGACTAATATACCAATTTATTTTATATATATTTTACCTGTTGTATGGAAATAAATAATGCAAAGAATGTTTCTCGTCATAATAAGATAAGGACTTGGGTCACAATATATATATATATATTCTTGAATATGTTCAAAAGATTTTAGTGCAGTAAAATTCCAATCAAAAACCAGTGAATAAGCATTAATATACATTAAGGAAATAAATAAATAAATAGTTGAATAAATAAATAAATAAAAAGCTACAGTATAAGATTAAACGCGAGATTTCCAACACTGTCGAGTGAGTGGCATTGATGTCTTTGCTCCATTTGTGATCGGTGTGTTAGTGCTTCTCCTTCCAGTGGGTCCCGGAATCCAAGTACAGATGTGTATGCAGAGCCAGCCTTAGGTGTTCTGGCGCCCTGTGCGGACTACTCCTCTGGCGCCCCCCCATCCCAAAAAAAGAAAGGAATAAAAACTTGTAACAAAACTTGTAACAAAACCCCAATCACTATATACTACGCCAAACATTGATGTGGTCTAGGCCTACCACTTAATTGTCTGGCTTAGTAGTAGGGATGCACCGAAACGAATTCTGGACTGAAACCGAAAGTGCAGCATTTACCTGGCCAAAACCGAATATGACCCCCCCAACACCATAAAAAATCTAACACTTTTATTTAAAGTAAGTAACACACCAAAATAGGAGAAAACAATTAAATAATATTCGGTTTTCAAGTCTATATATATCATATATATATATGATTAACAGCAATCACATTCCTATCATGCCCAGGCATACCCAGATTCCAGGATTTACTTGCAGACTTGGCATAGGATAGGAGTATGATTGCCCTATCTACCCCTTCTCACTCTGTTCTGCCGTATCTACCCCTTCTCACTCCCTTCTCCCTATCTGTCCCCTTTCCCCTGTCTCACTCCCTTCTCCCTATATACGCCCTCCTAACTATCTACCCTTTCCCTCTTTGAAGTTCACTTACCTTTCAGGAGTCCTGCGGTGGGGGTGCAAGGCCTCTGCCTCCCAGCTCTGCCACTGTATGGAACAGTATAGAATGATGGGAGTTATGATGTACTTTTAGAGCATAATTAGATCATGAAAAAGACATTGGAAATGGTACAGCATAACACCCATCACTCTCACACACTTACCAATCCACACGCATACCAATCCACACGCATACCAATCCACACGCATACCAATCCACACGTATACCAATCCACACGTATACCAATCCACACGTATACCAATCCACACGTATACCAATCCACACGTATACCAATCCACACGTATACCAATCCACACATATATACCAATCCACACGTATACACTAATCCACACATATATACCAATCCACACTTACCAATCCACACACATACCAATCCACACATACTAATCCACACATATATACCAATCCACACACATACCAATCCAGACGTATACCAATCCACACGTATACCAATCCACACGTATACCAATCCACACGTATACCAATCCACACGTATACCAATCCACACATATATACCAATCCACACATATACACTAATCCACACATATATACCAATCCACACATATATACCAATCCACACACATACCAATCCACACATATATACCAATCCACTCTCACTGAATGCTTTCCTACCTTTCCTCTTTTCTCCTTACAGCTCCTTTTCCTCCTCTTCGTTCTTCTTCTTCAGTTCTTCTGTCTTCTTCCGGGTCAGAGGGCACGGACAGCGGTGGGCGCGGCTTCAGTGTTGTGCGCCGGGATCTGACAACAAACCCCGGCGCACAGCAGCTGTTGCCGCGCGGATCACAAGGGAGCGGTATCGGAGGTCTTTAACAGACCTCCGGCTCCCTTGAGTGATGTTAAGCCGGGTTCAAGGGAGATCCTTGAACCGGCTTAAAATCACTCAAGGGAGCCGGAGGTCTGTTAAAGACCTCCGATACCGCTCCCTTGCGAGCCTGCTCCTCCAGCGGCGGACATTACTGTCCGTCTCTGGAGGGGTGCCGGGTGCCCCCCCTGATGAGCGCCCCCCGCTAGGTACGCTGCTGGTGGCAGCGGTACGCTACGGTGGCGGCGGCGCCCCCTGGAGTGTGGCGCCCTGTGCAGTCGCACAGGTCGCACACCCCAAAGGCCGGCCCTGTGTGTATGTATTATTGTCGTGGCTGATGAGGTCTTCCATGTGTCTATTGTTCAATTTGTTTAATCCAATGTGTTAACAGAGGTGCTTCTCTCTTTTTTTTCCAGTAGATTGGTATAATTTGTTAGCCTGCCAATATCAGCTGCATCATCGGGGATTTCTTGAGTTGAGTGACGGGTTGTTTGAAGTCGAGTAGCAAGTATGTTTAAAAGGAGGGTTGCATTTCCACCAAATATGTATATGGTTTCCTATCTCTTTCCCACATTTCCAACAGATGTTAGAAGTGTTCTGTATTTTTAAAGTAGATATGTCATCCACAAAATTGTGGAAGATGTGACCTGCGTATTATTGATTGTAAAAATGTATTTATATATTGCAGAAAACAAATCACTTTTAGATGTATAGATAAAAAAAGCTATACTTTGTTTTAATATGGTATTGCTACATAATCTATGTGCATATTTGTAGTTTTTATCACATACAGATGAATGCCAATCCTATCTATCAAAATAAAAATAAAATGTGCATTTACCAGTGAGTTGGGCAGCATATTGTATAGGTATTTTATGTTCTAGAAACATACCGGGGAACTTTATCAATCACTGATGTCAGAAGATATTTCAGCCCCTAGATGGGATCGTCAGGGCTATATAATTAATGAAAAAACAAAAGCAGGGCTTCTAGGCTACTATCTTCAATCACTGGGTATGAGTGCAGCGTTTAGTCTTATCCATTCGCAACCCTGGTCCTGCCCGCTACCTACCTACTTTATAACCACTTTCTACCCCTTTACCCCTAACCTGAGGCTATCCCCACCTCTACTTGTGGCTAGCCCCACCACTACATGTAGCCAACTCCTACATGCTGAGGTATGCCTATGAAGTGGCATTGTGTTGTGTTTGCATAGGATGCATTTTAATACAACGTACGCATGGTCTAATGTTGAACACGGAAGCATTCTATCTAGACCTTCTGGGTTCTAGATCAAAGCTTCTAAACTGACAGCACATGTCTCCCATACTGTATTTCTGATGGCATCAGTCGCTTGAATTTCAATGTTTATTGAACTGTGTAGGAAACAGTGTATCCAGAAATATCTGTGGGAACGTACAGAGCTTTATGTGACCCTTGCACACTTTTCTAATCAGAGATGCATATTTCAGAATCTGTAAGGAAAGGCACCACAGAGTTGGGGATGGTGTGGTTTATTTTTGACTTTTGTGTACTTATAATGTATGTTCTATAATAAATATAGAAGTCGCCAAATATCATCCTGTCCAGTCGTTATCATTAAATTTCTTTAGATGTCACATTCAAATTGTTCATCAGAAAGATCCATTGCAACTCGTATTCTGTACATACAGATTATGTTAACAGCATGTACAACCAATGCCTAGTATGCTGCAAAAAGTGGGTCTCTGATAAAATGTCCTAAAACAAACACATACGTCTATATATAGGGTACTTGTTACATTTAAAGATGCCATATTCATTTTAAGGAATCACTGAAACAAACCACTAGGACTATCTCATTTCCGAAAAACAAAGAGGATAGCAGATAAAGATGTTTCTAGCACTCACCAGACACGTAGCTACCAGAGCTCAAGGAATGATGAAGGTGGTTCTTCGTGCCCATAATTGTACAAAGGAAACATTTCAAACAATATAGAATCCTTCCACACTTTGGTCACACCCAGGAACCCTGTCCAAGGAGCCTTTCCACTAGGGGTGTAAATTTAGAATATTTCAGATCATTGACATTGCACGATGTTTATGAAGATAGAAAAACAATAAGAATATTTGCATGAACACCTTAAATTGGGCTAAAATTTCATGACATGCCTCGTTTCCATGGATATGCTGCTCTGTTACATAGATCCTCGGTGGTAAATTTTGGCTGCCTACTGTAGGCTAGTCATAGACCTCCATTGTGTAATTGGGCTGCTTAAAAGGTCTCTGATTTCCCCAACAGGCCTATTGAGAAGTGGTGCATCAGGATGCCTGATCACCTGTCTGGGCCAGAATGCTCGTCAGTACCTCCTCGTAACCTCCCGGAGGACTTCAGGGCTACTACTTTTCTGTAAAGGTACACAAACAATGGAAGTTGCTTAACCATCATTCTTGTGATCGAAAGCCCAGAAGAACAGGACATGTATGGAACATTTGTATAAAATGAAAAATAATGTTTCTTTTAAATGGGAGTTTCTTTTAAGCATGGCTACATTACCGTGTGCTCTTGTGGGGTTCACAGGTGTCATTGTACTGCCTTACACCGGGCTGTGTTTAAATAGAAATATGATATTGATAACATGCTGGTGATGGATTGCCTTTAACCCCTTAATGACAATTGCCGGTCCTGGCACGGCACGGAAAAGCATGTGCTTTACGACAATTGACGTGCCAGGACCGGCACGTCTTTAAACGGGTGCAGAAAGCGATCTACTATCATACATAAAGATGTTGCTGAACACATATTGGGGTGTTTTGTGATAGTGACATAAACTAGAACATTTTAATTCATACCTGAAGTAAAATGTGTATGACAAAACAAATGCAAAAAAATGACTACCATAAAGTTTGACAAAGACTGGTGGTAGATATGGTGCATGGAAAGAGTTAAAATACTAGCATTTGGAATACCCTGGGCTGTCTAGTTTTCAAAAATATATGACTTGATGGGGTAAATTGCATTGGCCGGGTTCAAAGATACCCGAAATGGCACATGGGGGGAAGAATTACCAGATTTGGAAAAAATGGCTTTGAAATAGCAAAACGCTACCTGTACTTATTGCCCCATAATGGGTAGAAAAAAGCAAAAAAACATAAAAACATTGGGTATTTCTAAACTCAGGACAAATAGTAGAATCTATTTAGCAGGTTTTTTCATTACCTTTTATAGATGAGTAAAAGATTTTTCAACTAAAAGTTAGAAACAGTCATTTTTTTCTAAATTTTTCACCATATTTTATAATTTTTTTGATACAATCAAAACAATGTCATCTAAAGAAAGCCCTTCTTGTCCTGAAAAAAACAATATCTAATGTGTGTGGGTTCAGTAAACGGGAAAGAAGAAAATTACAGCTAAACACAAGCAGCGCAGAAATGTTAAAAAGGCCATTGTCACAAAGGGTACAAAAAGTAAAATCAGCCTTTGTCTCGAAGGGGTTAAAGAGGAAAGGAAAGGAATCAACAGTGTTTATACACATACTTTCTGTTAAGGAAAAAAACAAATGTATTGTTAAGGGAATATGGGGGGGAAGGCTATTTTAATACATATATTTAATTCATTATATCACGATAGGCCCTGACTCTTATATGAAAGTTGATGTTTTAAGTGCGTATTCCCTATCAGTCTCCCAAAATGTTTCAGCTTAACAGAAACAAATGAATTTGTTCCGAAATGCTCCTTTAATTACTATATTATTAATAACGGACAAACACAATGCTTACAGACTTTCAATGCAGCTCATTTGGAGTGGAGGGACACTCCAAAAATAAACTGTTGAAATATATATATATATATATAATGTAAAAGGGTGAAGCCGTATTAGTCCAGTAGACACGATGTCAAAAAATAGAGTAATAAAATAGGTATCACCGCATACTCTGCAATACTCTATTTTTTGACATCGTATATATATATATATATATATATATATACTTATACTTACTAAAATCAAGAAATGCTCCAGACACACAGTGAAAACAGTTATGTGAGATAAAAAGGCTGATTATGTGAGTCATGCAAGTACTGTGTTTGCTCAATTCTTAATGAAAGAAAAGAAAAGGCCTAATTACAACAGGACCCTATTGGGAAAAAAATCAAAGCCACTGTTTTTGCTTTTTAACTCTCACTCACTCACTCACAATCTCTAGCACTTTCTCACTCTCTCTCATACTCTCATTCACTCTCTCACTCTATCAATGTCTCCCTAACTTCTCCATCGATTGCTTCCGTGTCCCTGTCTTCTTCCCCGCAAGTATTGTCAGGAAGGCCTATCCTTTGTTCTGTATATTCTTATTTCTTAAGGTCTTGCCGAATCTTTAGGCTGATTCCATTATATAGCGGGGTTTCTCAGATAGGCAGAACGATACGTTGTGTTTTGGTTATGAAGGATACCGGTTAATTATTAACAGGTTACGTCTTGAATTTCTCCTTGTTTTTAATGATTTGCTCAGCACGTCTGAATGTTCTTCTAATCCAGGACAGTCCTAATTGTGGCACAACTTTATTCACAACCATTTCAGAAATTAACCGGCATGTTCCCCCTTGTACCTTTTTGATGAGTGTAAATGTCATGCTGAGCCCCCCCCCCAGTTTTTTAATTATCATTAACCCTATCTATAGTCTTACACCCAACTAGCTAACCAAGAAGGACTATTAAGGTAAAGCTTTCTGCTGCCACTACTACATCTGAAGAGTTTCTGAAGCACACTTTCCACATTATTTACACATTTTCTAAAATACATTAAATAATAATAAAATACATATAATAATAGTAGTAATTCTAATATAATAGAATGCCAGGACCTGTGTTTTTTTATTTAGCATTTAAACTTGATATGCCTCATGGTTTTCCTGGTATGAGAGGCCTGTAGTGTGAGTTACTACCATAGATTGTATAGTATACACCCTAACTGAAAATACTGCAAAATTAGCACTTTTTGGAACATACATGTATAATTTATGTGCATATTAGTTATTAGTGGATTACTTTTAGATTTTAAAGCGAATGTATATGTTGCCTTCCCTTTGGATGTTGTGTGCTGTTCTGCTGCCTAGGTACAGTTTTCCACGAGGCTGAATCGTACTAAGGGTGAATGTAATAAATTGCAGAGAGATAGAATTCTTATTGCCATGTGCACATTTGATCTGATTGCATGTGTTCTGTTTTGTAAAGGGTGCAAAGCACATGTTTGAGGGCAGCTTTGGTTAAAAGGATGGAGAGACTGTAATATTTTACATGACTGAAGCAAATAATGTAATGCTAAGACTGTTGTGTGTAAAATACCCCCCCGCAATAAAATATTTTGTTCCATGCTTCTTGTAGAAGCTGAAGTATTTTTTTTTTATGGTTTTATCTTGTTTTACTGAGATAGCAGTGATTAATCTTCCTGATAAAACTCCCTAGCAGGATCCCACTACACCCCATATGCTGAGATTACACATATATCACTTGGGCTACTGTCATGTTTCATTTGTCATAAGAGAAATTGGGTTCTTCTTCTCCCTCCCCCGCTGCTTTGGAAAGAAATCTCCAAATTAAAGCTCCTGCGGTATTCTTTCAGCAAACTTGCAACCCCCTTTATTTCTGTTAAAAAGCTACATTTTCATGACACTGATAGCCACCACGAATTTCCCTCCTTACTTTCTAAACATACAGTAGCACCTCACGTCTATTCCATTAGTAGACCAATACATAAGTTATTAGTAGACCAAAAAATATTATTTTTCCTCAATATTTTAGTCTTAGTTTTCTAAATAGCCACATTTAGTAAACAGATGCAAAAAAACAACAACAAAAAAAAGGAAATCAAAGAAGAATCCGGTAACTACGTTCCGGTAAGTACAGCCCTAAGAGCTTTTGGTTGGCCAACTAAATGAATACACATGGGGTGGGATAGGTATAGCTTATTTGAATTTCAGCAATGCTTTGGATACTGGTCGGTATTATTGATAAACTGGTGTTAGGGCAGTAGGACAGTTTGATGGCAAATGCGGAAAAGGCAGTGGCTTATGGCTAATGATAGGCGACAGGGGATTACAGTTAATGAGGAAGGCAGGGTAACTCAGGCATACTTTTTTGAAAATTTTTGTATAAAGTATACAAAACACCTCTGTTGAAAGGATGTAATGAAATTCCCTTTATCACATGGTGTCGTCAAACTTTTATTTTACATATTGCAAATACACAAACATTTCAGGGCAGGACCCCGGTTCAGTCAGTGTTGCAGTGACAATCTAACCCATGTCATACCAGGTGTCTCACTGATTCTATAGGACCTGTACCTAGTAGAGTGACCAGGGGTGAAGGGGTTAAACCAGTTATACCTTATTTATACCTTAAAAAAATAATTTATTTTTGATTTCAGAGCAGTGCAGGAGACATTTCCAGGCGCAAATAAATGGAGACTAAGTCTCCATAAGGACACTATTCCTTGAAAATAGGGACATCTGGCCAATGATTTTTTAGGTGGTCTTTAACTCTTTTTTATTTTTGTACTTTTTAACATTTTGTCTGTGTGGAATTGGAGCTTAAAAGGGCTCTGGTAATTTATTGTTCGTTGTTATATATGGATACATTTTACATCATTGCTGTTACCTAGTAAAACAGAGTTGATTGCAGATATGACCCCTGCAGCATCCATTGAAAACAAGGTGAAATGCAACTTAGTATATAAGTACCCCCCATGATATTTAAATGAGGCATATATAATATCTATGCCTTGCTTACAGATATTCACTAGGTCTAAAAAAGTTCAGCTTGTGTAGCTTGGCCACAATCCTGTATGTAATGTATATGTCTGGATGTGTGTGCTACCAATTTGTTCTCTTTAATTCTTTAATTAAAGATTTGCTACTCTGAAATGTTAACCTATAGAACATCTAATAATGTTACTTTTACTTTTTGAGAATTCAAAATATATATATATTTTTATTTTTTTTGTTTAATTTGAAAATTACACCATGAATATACACGTGAAAAAATATATTTAGATGGAAATATATTTATATTTTTCTCTTTGTTTGGAACATACTTGTATGGACACTAATAAGGCAAATATCATGTGTCATTTGACTTCTGGTCCCACGACTGCATTCTACATGTAGAACATGCTCTTACGCATTTCATGCCTATCAGCACTTGGTAAAGGATATATAGCTTCTCACACGCTATACATTTCTGTTTGACGCCAAGTACACACAGATATAAATAGGGATAACCTTTTACAAACATAGAGAGGGTTGTATGACCTCATATACATACCATACTTCATCTCATGAAATACGCAGTTAAAGGCCTTCTACACTAAATATACAAATTGGATTTTAGACTTGCAAATAAATGTGTTCAATCTGCAAATTTAGATACTTTAATGCAGAAAAAAAACGCTCACCCTTAAATACATTTCGTCTTACTAACGAGGACCTGAAACTAAAGATTGCTAAAGAATTACAATTATTAGAGCTTTCAAACTGACTACATGTTGTGCTAAACATTTAAAATCCATCCATATAATTGTTTAAATATATTTTTGTAGCATTTTTTAGAAAGAAAATATTAAAGGAGTATACCTCTTCCTGATGACACATGATTTATGACTCGGGATCATGGTTCAAATAAGAAATAATTGTCAGACGATTAGTAATTTAAATAATAAATGCATGAATTTAGACTTCCATGACGGTTTACTGTGTATGGAGTGTTTCAACGTAAAATATCAAGCATAGTTGTAGCCATATAAAAATCTTTTTTTCCCCCCAAAACTGCAGGTTAAAGATAAGACAATACAAGTTCTAAATGGAATGCCTTTTCACCAATGGGTCAGCTGAGCATTGGGAACGTCAGAATCTTTCCGGTTGTGCTGTATGATTCTCCTCTGTGTGTTATTCCCCTGGATTGACCATTCTGCCTATTCATTCATCATTGTAACTCATGGCATTTCATTTATCATTTTCTCATGAACAATAACTGTCATTGTCAACAATTCAATTAATATTTAACTAATAATATTGTTAACAATAACAATAAAAAAAATATATATATAATGGAGAGAACAGCCCCATGTCTAAGAGTAGTTCTGAATCATCACTGCAGTTATCCTTTTGCCAATTTGCTGTCCCTGATTTAAAGAAGAATACATATTAAAGTATAATGTAAGTAATTCAATATGCCCTCTTCCAAAACAGAAAAAAAAGAAAAATTAAAACACTTACCTGACAAAGAAGATGCAGCCTTCCCCTGTCCCTTCCCCTGCAACCGCCCTGCAGGGGAAGGGACAGATGCATGTGTGTAGGGGTACTCTCCTATGTTCCACTCAATCTGCCTAATTTAACACTTTTATATGCAGCATTAGAAATCCCACGCCTAGTTATGTTCAATGCCCCATCCCCTCCCAGAAATAATTGTTAAATTGTGTAAAAAGCATGCTGTTTTTGTAATTTTTGCCAGGCATACTTAATTTTCTTGCGACTCAAGAGCAGGCAAACAGAAATAAAAAAATACAAATTTGTTAAAGTTTAATATTTTGTAAACAAAGTTTACATAAATTAAATGTCTGCGTTGTCAAGGAAAATGAAAGAAACCATGAAACTCTGATTATACGTAGTTAGAGGAAGTGTGTACAACTAATATTATGTTCCCTGTTGATAAAAAAGGGGAATCATCTGATATCATAAAAAATAATTGATACACCTTTAACCAAATCGTACCCCTCTTTTTAACCATTGGAGAAATAAAGTATTGTTTTTTAAGGAATTGCTAAAAATGTGTACTCTGGACAGTTCCAAGATTCCCCTTCCTTTCCGTCTGCTTAAAACCCAAAATGTGGCGTATCAGATTGAGAGCCAGTGCTTTTAAAAGCCTGTTTCCTGATTGTTTCCATGCATGCGTGGTTTGAAGGACAGTGCGAGGAAATCTGATTCATTTGTGCTGAGACAAGATCAGTTATTGTGACTTAGGCACCACTTCCACTGTCTGTTAAAGGATACAGGAAGGTCAGGTTCCTTTGCGTCATATTGCTCCTGATTAAATTGACAAAATACTTTATGTCGCCAAAGTAGGCTATTTTTTATTATTTCTATTCCTATTGTCCAGCAGTAAAAACAAAGCCAGTTTTAAATATAAGGATTTTGTCTCATTCTATTAGTGTTGGCTACGCACCTTTTTTTTACTCTTAGAAAGTTTAAACAAATTCTGCTGGACCATATTTGAAGACTCTAGTGAAAGATTTTGGATTTTATTTATTGAATGGGAAAAAATAATATTGTGATTGCGAAAATAAAATAAAATACAGTTATGACAATATGGACATGTCCAAGACTAACATAGGTAAACAGACACAAGGTGTTTTTGATTCCTAGGCCATGGTTAAGTGAGCTCTCTCATTTGTCATTGCCTGGTGTATTAGACGCAGCCTTTGAGCATAAGCATAGGATATGTCTCGACGTGCCAAAGCATTACAGCTGTACGATTTTATTAAATATCATCGGTTCTGGATAGCTACAGGTCAGGCTAATGCCAGACGGTGGGTGTTTTTTCATGGCAAGGATTGAAGAATGCATATTAAAGTACTTTGTAAGGGTTTAAATATGCATTAATTACCTACAGGAAAGAAAAAAATTCTGCCAACCTCATCTCCTGCAGGCTAGAGCTCAGGGTGCTGGGAATGAGTGCAAATAAATAGAAGGGATTCTAATGGACTGTCACTTTACAGATCTCTGGTCAGACCTCACCTGGAGTATTGTGTATTGTGAAGACCCATCTCCAGGAGAAGTTCAAAGTAGGGCTGCCAGAATGGTTAATATATCATCAGGAAAGTCTCAATATGTATGCCTTGGGAGAGATAAAAGAAATAGGTGAGGTGTAATAGAAGCATTTAAATACTTAATTAGAATTAACAAAGCATAGGGAATATTCTTTCAAAGGAAGAGAAATGTTAGAACAAGAGGTCATAATCTAAAAAACTAGAGGGTCAGAGGTTTAGATGTAATGTAAGAAAGTTTTACTTTATTGAGAGGGGGGTTGCTAAATAGAACAACCTCCCATCAGGAGTGGTAGAGGCTAATACAGTAAGGGAATTTAAAGATGGATAGGATAGACATAAAGCTATCCTAAATCTAGAACAAGGCCTGGGACTGATTAAGGTCTATACATCAGGAAAAACGGTCAGACTAGATCAGCCAAATGGTTCCTATCTGCTGACAAATTCTATGTTTCTATCTTTGTTATGACACAACTTTACATGAAACTTCCAGAAGCAAGTTACAAAGTTACTATAAACACAATCGTTTCATGGTACAGATATCTTCTGGATTAGGATAGAAATCCGAGGAGGCCTGGTGTGTGGAACTTTTATCAGCCAAGCCAATTACTACCTATTTAGTTAACTATTTTTGTCTAGTATTAACAAAGATTTTAAATGCTCTAGGATTAGATATGCTGTTTAACTATGCATACATTTAATGGGCTTGCTATGCTCTCCCATTTGGTCAATGTATTGAATTGGAATGAATATACAATCTATTTTGGGCAACTGCACTATAAGCCCACTTCGTTGAGTTTGCTCCTAGGGCTGCAGGAACTTCTTCTGTTCTTACCAGTATGTTCTATTCATATTACCAGGAATCCAGTTTCGATTAAACTCATAATATTAGGTCACAGAAAAATGCCTGAAATGCAGTATTTTTTGCGAGTTGGAATCACTTTTTCACTGATACCTTTAGCGCACAAGAAATGCCTTGTATATACCGGTTTAACACTGAAATGCTGAACAGCTCATCCAGAACGTATTGACTAATTGTATTCTGTAAAAAGTAATTTGCCATTTCTCTTTGCGAAGACATATTGTCAAACCTGGTGTATTTCCTTAGCATACTTTCTCATGTGTCTACGGCCTGTGACATTTCTTAACCCTTTTGAAGGTTTAAGGCATAGTTTACCACTTACCAGCGATGTATTCTAGCCTATGCCAGAATGGCAGAAGTCCACCTGCCACAAAAGTGGGGAAAAGGAACTGCGTCTTTAAGACACAGAGTATATCGATATGACATCGCAGAGGTGGAGGTAGATACACCGTGACCTTTTACAGCAGATGATACTGATTGTAGTGGCATGTATTAGATCGAGGTGGCAGCTTTTATTGGGTCAACAAAAAAGATGTAGAGTCACATAAACTTCTGGGACCTCCAAGGTTTCTTCTTCAGAATATATATTTGTATATAATGACATGATTATTTTAAGGTTGGCATTTAGCCCTCATCAAGCTTATAAAACCTGTGTGCCGTAATTCACAGGACGCTGTTAATTTTATGCTGGGAGGGTATCCTATGTTTAACTTGTAGTGAATGCAGAGATTTATAGCCTCGAGTACCAAGGGCCAGCGTGCTTTTACTAACACACAGGAAGCCATGACAAAGTCTATTTTAAGAGGGACGTAAGCTTAATCAGTAGAGGAAGATGTGTGCCTTGTTTAACACAGCCAGGAAAGTACATGGATCACAGCCAAATGTGTTTTTAACAGAGGTAATGGTTATCTCGGACACAAGGAGGTGCCTGACCCCATTAGTGTTATGGGCTGTCATTTTACCGTGACACTTTCTTCCTAACTGCAACATAACCAGCAGGAATGGTTCCTCTTTTAAGAGAGGTTTTGAAAATTATTAACTTGTCTTGGATCTAGAGGTTTGAAGTCGATATGTCATCGATGGTTTCAAGTATGTCTTGTTGTTTTTATTATAACTTGTGAAATGTTTGTTTCATATTATCTAGAATAAAAAACCAATTCATCAATCTTTTAAGGTCCAGGAGAGCCCCAGTAAAAAAAAGAATGGATATGAAAGTACTGCAGCTGCCAATGATTCTTTATGCGATTGGCTTCTTCAAGCAGCCAATCACTGGCAGGAAAGCAATCTCGGGCACTCCCTGAGCCAGCGCTGGAGCTCACTGGAGGTAAGTTTATCGTTTGCACAGAGATGTTTGGCCAAGCATGGCAATTAGCTGAGGGGTAAGGAAAGGGACAAATGCATATGTGGGAATTCTGTAGAATCACCATAAAAAATTAAAGGAGCCATCTTAATAGCTCTTGTATGTTGCTTGCTTTTTCCCTCTTAAAGGTGGTACTTCCAGAATCAGTGACGTTTCCTAGTTTAGGCCAGCTAGGCCCAGGCTTAGGGCCGATTACACGGGAGATCTGTGATATCCTCAACCGGCAGATTTACACTATGGAGGCTATGCCATTGACTTCATTAAAAGGCACTGTGCACCTTTAAGATATGACCTCGTGTCCCATAGTTCTGTTTCTTAAAGGTGAACAGCGCCTTTTATTTTACCGAAGACATTGAGTGAGGAGGGTTAGGCAACTGGGGGAGGTTTAGCCCCAGAGGTAAATACACCATTCTCCTGAATGCCCTGATTATAGCATCGCTAAAGAGATATAGTCACTACTCACCAAGTTTTAGTTCAGACATGAATGAAATGGAAATCATGAGAACATTTGGGACAGATTGGTCATTTAAAAGATTTTTTACACAATTACCTGTTTGCTTTAAAAGATTTTTAGTAGGAGGTAGTAGCTTTAGAAAAGGTGAGAGGAAAAATCACCCCAATCCCAATAACATATTTTTCATTAATTAATTTAGCCATCTATAGCTTCTGTGTTTGCTCTGTAATCAGTGTTATTATTTTGGAGATTTGTTTTAGCTTTATTATTGCTCTTCAACCTGTAAATACAGCTACATAGGTTTATTTAGTGTAATATTTGGAAACATCAGATCCGCAAGGATTTAAATTATGTTCTCATTTGCTGAAACTCTGTCACTAAATACCCAGATCCCGCAATAAACTCAATGAAAAAAAAACTACACAAGGGGAATAATACAAGACAATAAATAAAATATATATTTGTCCATATCTATATGTACATGCAGTTCTCCAGTGTGTAAATAATACCCTGTGATGGTGTAAAACCCAAGTATTTAGTGACAGCTTGAACTGGTAATGATTTTCTATTTCCAAATTATTCCTTGTGGCTACTTACCTCTTTCCTTCATCCCTTCAAAGCAGGAACACCTCTCTGCAGTCTACCCTTCCCACCACCACCACCTCTTTCTATTAAACTGATTTAGATTAATTGCCGATCTATCCATATTTGCACATGTCCCTTCTCCTTTTGATTACACTACGACAGAGATTAATTGGAGTTGCAGTATTCAGAGTGGTGGGGGCCACATTATGCGGAGAAAGGTGGGAGTGAAGAAATAAATACACAAATTGCCTTTTTTTTACCCCCTTTCATTTTCTTTTACTACCCAGCCTGGGAATCCAAGCACATTGAAGGTTTTTTTGTGTGTGCGTGTGTTTCTTTTTAGGAATAGTGGACAGTGAATCCTTTTGTCTTCTATTCAGTGACCAAACTAACAGTGGCCACTGGGCCCGAGGCACAAAGATTGTTGTGAAAATCTCTAAATTAAGAAAGATAAAACATGTAAGTTTTATTCCTCCATATGTTTCCCATTCATCCATCCATCTTTGACGCCATTAAGTATACTAAACACAGACCTGGCATTTGGAAGGTTTACAATTATTTTTTTTCATGTCAAAAAAGCTTTGGCGCCAACAAATATATTGAATATGAATAGTTATATTTTGACTTTTTTCATTTAGTAAACGTTTTCACGTTTTGGCAACCATGACTCTTGAATCTTTTTTCCAGGCCTCCATTTAGCAATGTAATGAAAACTGTATTAATGATCTTAATGTGTTCCATTAATACTTTTTTTATTATTATTATTATTTAAAGAATCATTTTACTATGACCGCATTCTTGATCTGTTAATAAAGCAACACTTTAAAACCTGTAGGAAAGGCATACCGTTAAACTATACCTTGTTGCCCCAATTGGACATAATGATCATAGATCCAACCACAAAGTTAGGTCCCTGTGTGTCATTATCCTCATCTACTTTTACCCATAATTAATTTTTGTCAATAGTAATTGGGTGACCAACTACCCTTGGACTCACCTCAAACTAGAAATGTAGTAATTTTTAGGACCCAATAACCTTAACACTTCTCAGCAGTAAAAAAAGGAAGAGCTGAAAATAATTAAAGTATCAACAAATAGAATGTATAACTTAATGGATCATTATTATTGTTATTTTTCATTGTTTTTATAGCGCTGTTATATTCAGGAGATAACAAGTAGTATATAACAGGAGAAACAAGAGGTGAGGAGGGTCCTGCTCAAACAAGCTTACAATCTGGAGGGAGTTAGGATGTATTTTCTACAAGAGGTAAAAGTGCCGTTGTTAGGGATAGACCAGCCATACTATGTATTGGAAAGCTGAGCTAAAGGAAGATGGGAGAAAGGGCGTTGACTCGTAAATTGGTAGGGGTCCATAAAGAAGTGGGTCTTGAATATAACACAGTACATATCAGAAGCAATGCTTTCCTTATTTACAAGGATAAGCATACATGAATCTCCAGAGATAATAAAATGGGTTATATAATCTGACCAGTAACTGTTTTGTTAAACAATAAATTATATATATATATATATACATATAACTATACATAAAATTTGAATAAATAGACTTATCAAAACAGCTTACATTAGCCATTTGAACCCTGTGTCCTGCATGCTAATTTGCAGGTCAAGGATTTTGAATGCAGACTGCCTTCTTTCGAATCTGTGAGCCCTGGTCTCGTGAATGATTCACTTGCATGAAATTTGGCTCAACTGAACTGTGCAGATGTCTGAATGATTTTCTATTACTCAGAGCTGGTGAAATATGATGGCTGTTTCAGCTCCTATTTTGTTGCAGAGACTATTTATGGCATCCAGACTGTATGGCCAAAGCCACTTTCTTTCATTGAGACTATGCTTTACATTTATTACATATGCGCTTCTATCAGCCTCTGGGGACAATTACATTAATGTTCCTTCTGCCATCCTCAAGGAACAGGGTTAAAGAGGCTTTGTCAAGAGACAATGGAGAAACCCCCCCCCCCCAAAAAAAAAAAAAAAAAGGAGTTTGATCTAAAATAGTGGAGAGTAATGTTTTCCTTGTAACAACTGCCATTTAAAATTTTATTAAAACGAATAATTTAGGATTATGTGGTACAGACCAACAATGCAAATAAGCAGGCAACAAAATAATAAGACACTAGGACGTAGGATGTACACAATTTTAAATAGTACGTAGGTGACTAGTCAGCTAAAGATCTTGGAGTGTATGGAGAAGACATTTTGGGACTCAGCTGTCTGCGTAGGTATGATCCTAAATTTCGTTTCCTGCACATTTGTTTCGGCTGAAAATTTGGGGGCATTTTTAATTTGGGAACAAAATGTGTTGCACAGTGCCCGCATTTACTCTCACTCTCTCATACTCTTACTCACTCTCTATCTTTGCTCTCTAAATGTTTCCCTACCTCCTATGCCGACCACTTCCGCTTCTGCCGAACCACTTCTGCATCTTCTTCATCCTTTATTTTCTTTCTCCGATCCTCCAAACAGGGTAGAGGATGTCACCAAAAACTTTGCCCTAACTTGTACTTGGGGCAATATGGTGGTGTGCCTGGTGACATCCTCTCCCCATTCCTTGCTGCCATCTTGCCCTACCTTGAACTTGGGACAATATGATGGCACTTGCAGTGATGTCCTCTCCCTGATCCTCCAACTGACATCACTGGCGTTCAGCGTGCTACCCACACAGACGCAGCTCAGTGCTGCATGTAAAAGGCACAGCACGGGTTAATAAAATGAATAGCAGGTAAAAGACTGAAAGCACACCCAAAACAATGATATATTTATTCCTCTGAACAATGGTGAGCACACCTTCTGGGTACTCACATATACATCTTAAATGAATAGATTTTGCAATCATTCCCAGTGTCCTTGATTGACTTCACACCAAACAAAAGGGGGGGTGGGTTCATGGAGTTTAAATATCATTGCCCTAAATAGCCTACCTGTGCCATCTTTGTTCCAAATAGCCTACTTGTACCATCTTTCCCCCCAAGCAGTCTGCCTGTGCCCCATCTTACACCATTTACCTGCAGAGGTGTGGCTCTTTTCCTTCATGCTGTGTACAGACTGATTCAGCACACAGGAAGTGGATGTGATATCACTTCCTGCCTGACAGATCACAATGTGCAGGGGGAAAGTGTGAGAGATCATTCAATCAGATTACCCATCTGATGAGTGGCAGACCCCCAAGTACGCCACTGATCTTGACCGAGTTGTGTGTAGGGTTGCTCTGAAAAATCTCTGCAGCTCTGATCTTCCTAGATTTGCCTCAAGTTATGTCATTATTAGGATCAGAATACCAGTCTCTACTTTGGCACATTATGGCCAGAGTTGAGAACTGTTTAAGCAGTCAGTATTGAAATTAAGTCTCTGATTTGGGACAAGCTCACCCTTGAATTTTAGAAGGTGATTCTCTGGCCAAAGATATACAAGGAAACATTTTGTGTACATTCAGTGTGCGGTTACTGTGTATTGTAAAACACAAGAAAGGCAATGTTTACCTGTCAGATGCACCTTTGTTTATTTATTGTAGTATGTTGAGGAAATAAATGATTCCCGCATTTTACCCTGGTTATGATTTGTCCCTTCTGAACTTTGTATTTAAGTGAAATGTTAGTCATTTCAAGTGTAGATGCAACAAGCACTGTAATTTACTATTTCTGGCTTGTGTGTATCCATTTAATTATTCATGGTTTAAAAGCATGCCAGCTAAGCTATTGAAGATTATTATACAAAACCAGCCATAAAAATTAAATTAATGTAAACTCTGCATAACGATGTTCTTCTGTACGTATATACTGGATATATATATATATATATATATATATATATATATATATATATATATAATACTGTGCAAACATTTTAGGCAAGTGTGAAAAAATGCTAAAAGAACTAATAAAGTACTGAATCCTTACAAAATAATATCTAGTAGACATTTCTGGGCAATCACATCTTTAAGGCTGTGGGGATCAGTATGCTCCAGCTTTGTTTACATATTATTGTGGACTGTGATATTTAAGCAATGCCACAGATTCTTAATAGGATTGAGATAAAGACTTTGATTGGGCTACACTAGGATGTTCACATTTTAGTTCTTGAGCGAGTCATATTTTGCTTTGTCCGTGTGTTTGTGATCATTGGGCCGCTGAAAGATGGGTTTCTATCAAAGCTTCAATTTGTTTATTAGACTGAAGTAGATTATCTTGCAGTATTTCCCTGCATTTTGCTTAATTTATTATTTTTTCAGTTTTAATAAAATGTCCAAGGCCCTGCTGATGAGAAGCATCCTCACAGCATGATGCTGCCACCACCATACTTCACTGTAGACATGGTGTGTTTTGGGGTACGGGCAGGTGTTAGGTTTGTTGTTTTAATTTTGACCAGAAAGCTCAATCTTGGTCTCATTGACCACAAAACCTTTTCAACCACCACAGCTGGGCCACTCTCGATCTTTTTTGATAAAGTCCAGACATGCTGTCAGATTATCCATTTTGAGTAATGGCTTCTTTTGCCACCCTCCCACATAAACCAGTGTTATGCAAAGCTCATGGTATGGCTGACTGGTTCATGATAACTCCAGTCCAACCATTGAACTCTGTAGGACCTTCAAAGTGAATGTTGGCATCTTAGTCTCCTTCTTGAGTAAACTCTGATTTTTGAGGAATAGCTTGTTCTTTGCAGCGCTTCCACTTCTTGATTATTGATGGTCTACACTGGACCATACAAACACTTACCTATATATTACTTTATCTCAGACTTCAATAGAATCCTCTTTAGTTTGTGTTTTCTGTCAGATCCACAGCTTGGCCAATGATCCTTCAACATTGGGGTTCTTATCCTGGAATTTGGAACTTTTATGGTTCACAGCTGGAAACCTATGGTAAAGTAATTGGGTCCTTGTACAATTTCCTTAAATCTGCGTAAACTAGGAACATCCATTGCACAGAGGTTGAATGCATTTACAAGGAACACATTTTATTTTTTTTATATCACATTTTACTAAAATAAAACCAATGTCACCTTACAATAATTGATTTTGAGTTTCAGTGTTGTGAAACAAAATGTCATACAGAACAAAACAATTTGTAATTTAGTAATAAGAGAGAATTGATAAGGGTCGGCATACTTTTGCAGGTATATATATTTAATTTTAATCAATTTTTAAATCAATTATTGTTTTTTTTACATTTCTCTTAATAACCACCCAATTGTTCCCTATGGTTCTCTGATCAATTATATTGATTGCTTCTTCAATTAACTTGATTAGAAGAGTAAAATTCACTATTAATTTGCAGGATTGTAATTAAATGGAGTATAGTTAACCAAATTAATGTGTGAAGACCAGAAAAAATAATGTTTAGTTTTACAGTGGTGCTTATCTATTAAAATATTTGGCAATTGGTTTAAAAATAGTTAAGCATGTTAAGCTTGAAAGGGTGGCAGATACAGGGAACAGTTTCCCAACAGAAGTGGTAGAGTTTAACACAGTAAGGGAATTTAAACATTTATTTATGAGCATTAGTTTCATGCCCAATGTTTATAATTAGTACAAAATGTGTAAATATTTTCTTCAAATCTAAAAAGGCTAGATTTTTACATGTAAAGATGACATGACAAGTTACAGAGTTATTGGTTTTTAAAATTAGCAACTGGTTTATTATTTACTAATTTAATTAACACTTTACACAATAATTGCAATTAGGACTAATTAGGACATATACAGAAATGTTAACTGCTTAATATATTTGCATTATTTCATGCCTTTGTTAAGGATATAGAAACAGGGCCGGCCTTAGGGGTGTGCGACCTGTGCGACCGCACAGGGCGCCATGGCAGCAGGGGCGCCTGCCCGGGACTTAACTTAAAACATCGTTTTTTTTGGTTTTTTTTCTTTTAAACTTTATTTAACATTATTCATGTTAAATAAAGTTTAAAAAAACAAAAACCGATGCTTTAATCTAAGTCCCGGGCAGGGGCGCCGAGCGGTTGCTCGTGAAGTTCTCAGCAACCGCTCGGCGCCCCTTACTCTCCGTGACTCCGTCGCGGTGCCAGCATCTCGTGTTGAGCGCCGGACTATTCCGGCGCTCAACATGAAATGCCGGCACCGCAGCAGAGCGAGAAGACAGATGCCTCCGGCAACAAGGTAAGTGGGGGGGTGTAGTTTGAAGGGGCATAGGGGGGGGTGTAGTTTGAAGGGGCAGGGGGGGGGTGTAGTTTGAAGGGGCAGAGGGGGGGTGAAGTTTGAAGGGGCAGAGGGGGGGTGAAGTTTGAAGGGGCAGAGGGGGGGTGAAGTTTGAAGGGGAAGAGGGGGGGTGTAGTTTGAAGGGGAAGAGGGGGGGTGTAGTTTGAAGGGGCGAGGGGGGGTGTAGTTTGAAGGGGCAGGGGGGGTGAAGTTTGAAGGGGCAGGGGGGGTGTAGTTTGAAGGGGCAGAGGGGGGTGTAGTTTGAAGGGGCGGAGGGGGTAGTTTGAAGGGGCAGAGAGGGAAGTAGTTTGAAGGGGCAGAGGGGAGGGGTAGTTTGAAGGGGCAGAGAGGGGGGGCGCCAGAGGAGTAGTCCGCACAGGGCGCCACAACGCCTAAGGCCGGCTCTGTATAGAAATACGGTTAAACATATGGTGAGGCAGCCAATAAAAGCACCTTTAAAGAATTTCTTTACCACATGACAACTTAGATTGGACATAGTGTTTGCCATCTTATTGTATTTTAGATATTTTTGATACTTTCTGGATAATTTAGAAAGTGTGCTTCCAAAATCTAAACCTCCTTTCCTATAAAATAAAAATATGCATGGATTTTCATGTTTTAAAGTGCTATGGAGTCTGCTGAGTTGTCCAATACATTAGCCTTACTATTATCCATATGGATTTTGCTTTTTATCAGTGTGGAACATTGATATAGTATCCAATTCGGTAAAAGTATCACTTGCCACATGAAAAGTGGTTTTTCTAATAATAAAAAGGCATTTTTAAATAATTACATGTTTAATTTACAAATACAAGTTTACAATAATGAAGACGGACATACAGTATCCATATAGATAGGCGTATAGATGTATGCGGGCAGATATATGGCTATATATCTACAAAGTATTATTGATGTGGGGGTTGATTCTATACCTACCTTTTAAATGGTTTTTACTTATGAAAGCCATACTATTAAAATATAAATGATCAGTGTGTTGTATGCTGGGGGCTGAAGGCTGGCTACCGCATTCCATAGTATAAATATCATGCATTGTAGTACCCAGGAATGCAGCATCTTGAAGTGTAAAATTAAAGAGTAAAGGAGACTCTCGGGTTACCAGAAACAAGACGCCATTGTGATTCCCATTGGGCTTTGGAGTAATGGAGAAAAGTGTTAGTTTTTTGGGAAGTTAGGCTGTGTGGACAGATTAAGTCACAAGAGGGGGGATTTGTAGTGTTAGTTTAAAAAAAAACCATTTAATATAACTGTTATGTCTTATTGGATTGAAACACATTCTATGACTACCTACACCTTGTACAAGTGTAAAAAAATTATGTACGTGAATACGACTATACATAATTTTAGATCCTTCTTGCAAATACATTCATACTAGCATACTAAACAGTTTTATTTTCAAGTTTTCAGGGGAAAAAACAATTGACCCTGCATGATGCAGAGTTAATAACAATGAGACGGGTTTTTTTTTTATAAATAACTTTAGACCCTAAACATGTTTGGGAACAAACATTTATTAGCAGCTGGTGATTTACTGGGATTTACTCAAACCCTGTTAATTTGATTCTTCTGGAAGAAGAGCAATGTTTGATCATGTCCATTTCCTGCCTATGCCCTGCCTATGTCCCATTACTCCAACCTATGTCCCAACTACTCCACCCCATACCACACCCACTCCAACATATGATCCACCCAATCCCACCTCTTGAGAGTCTAAATGGAGCCACCCTTCCCCTATATGCAACTTTCCCCACTCCTCATCAAAGCCACACAACCTTTTTGCTTCCTATAAGGAGCAGGGAAGGCTATATCCAGGAGGTCATCCTTGGGAACTTCCCAGATATGTTTATTAACCCCAAACAGAAATTGTTTATCATCTTCTATAGATTAATGTAAACCTATTTGGGTTACAATATTAAGGGAACTCAAGTATAGGGGTAGACACCAACATTGCTCATGGTGGACATTTATCAGGGTCTATGGTGGACAATGTAATGATGTTCTATGGACCTTCACAAACCTTGCCACGTAAACTGTTGTCCTTGTACAGATACTTTGCCTGTCCAGTCTCAAGTGGGAATGCAATGTTCTTCTAAACTGAAAAACATTCCATGCGTTGGTAAAAATCTATAATTTTTTTAAGGACAAACTGCTCTTTTGAATGGATGTGGATGTGTGAATGTCAATATTATAAATACTGTCTAGAAGACTACTGTTTTTATTATTATGTACAATATTTTCATTGTTGTGGTTATCAAATCAAAATACACTTGTGACAATACGTTTGCAATAACTATTTCCCTGATACATAAAATTATTGTTTCATCCCTTCTATAGTATATTGCAAAATAACAGCAGCTACTGTTAATGACTATTAATTGATAATTAATGATTAATGTACTGGTGTTTAAAATACCGTGTCCTATTGATTTCTGTCAGGAAATAACCTACTGTATTCAGTCCCTTAACCCTGTTTACTGTAAATACAATATCCAGCCACGGTAAAAGTTAACCGGATTCCCTTGGACTCCGGTCAACCTGCTCCTGACCAAAGAACTGAAACATCTGGTCCAGTTCCCTCCCCAAGTATCCCCTGGAAAAAAAAATAACCCCAACATTTTTAGAGGAGCATCTTGGAGGACTGGGGCTTAAGGCCTGAACCAGGGCAGTGCCCTGCACTCCGGCAACTCCCTCCGCGGCCACTGTCCTCTATACTGAGCGCTGGGATAAGACACCATATCCCAGTGCGATGCATTTTACGGACAAATGACGTAGACTTAAGACGCATTTTAAAGTACTAAGAACTTTAATATGCTTTCTTCATTGGTGAGGCTGTTTGGGGCAGTAGACTTTCCCTTTAAATGCAGTGCTGCCTAATGACCCTCTGGAGTTCTTCACGTCAAAACGCTGTGCAGAGGTTTAATTTTCTTAACATTCTCAGATCTGTTAAAATTAATTTTTGACCATTAAATAAACATGTCACTGTAGTGACATAGCATTTCATTGTTCTGTGTCTGCTTACACCAGCACTAAACCCCCTACACAAACAAAGCCTTAATAAACAGAATGCAGTCTAGAATGCTTCAGAAACATAATACGTCTCAGTGGTTCCTCTGTAATCAATTAGTGTATAATAAACTCCAGGAAAGCCACAGGAAGTTTCTAAGGTATCCTGTTATGTGACACTCACCCATGCATCTTTATTATTATTTTTCGGTAAGCGTGGAGTGTGCAGTACTGATATTATATGATGGTGTATTTGTGCTCAGTGCCGTGTATTGTTTTACACTCTCCCTTTATTTCCATGCTGTTAGACTCCTTTCCTTTTCCTGCCTATACAACGACAACTGTTTTAAATCTTCTTTGATGTCACGTGATACTCGTTTTTATTAATATATAGTAAAAAGGCAATCTTAGAACGACTAATAAAAGAGAAACATTTTCTTGGTGTACAATCATTTTGCTGAGATGTATTTACTAAACTGGGAGTTCAAATGAATCTTGATCATTTCATGTCACCATGTCATGATTTTTTGGGCACTGTCCCAGGAAGCTGTACCCCTTTTGCAGGCAGTAGGGAGCTTGGGCGAGTTGGGGAGATCCTCTGATCTGTGGTGGTGTAAAATCAATGTAGAGCTTTGATGTTGAAGCACAGACCACTTTGCCTCCCAGCGGCATGGGGGTGGGACACTTCTGTGGGCGCACCACCCACTGTTGGGGCTGCCACACCCCAACAATGGTGTCCCTATTTGGACACCTAAAATATTGGGTATATGATGGACCTATCATGGCTCAAATGTAATAAGGGCAGAGCTGCCTTTATTTTAGTATTTCAAATAGACTGTACCAGTGTGTTTTATGTGTGTTCATGTTATTATTATTATTATTTATTATATTATTTAAGTGAGGCAGTTAACATGCATAACAAATATACCTTAATGCACACAGACACATCAGGAGTTGAGTTGAGTTTGCCATGTAGCCTTATGGCTCTTTTATACAAAGTTCCTGGCAGGAATAGTGGGCTATTGAGAGCCTCGCTCGAGAGCTTACAATCTAAGCTTACAATGTTATTGTTAATTTTAATTTTTATTGTTAATTTTGTATTATAATAAGTGTTACAGAATCTGCTGGAGGACAAAAATGTAATATTATTATTAATGCCTTTCAACATTCTACAATGGCAGACTTGGATACCCCTGCTTGCTGCAGACAAATTTGCCTCACTGCTCCCCAACTCCCTTCTCTTTTACGTTCATTCTCTCAATCTCTCTGACTCGCTAAACTGTGTGCCCAGATATGGTCCGAGCCTCAAAATCAGGACGGTCCAGCACGAATTGGGACAGTTGCAAAATATGCTGTAATTGCACATATTTTGCTAGATGATTGGGGCTGTTCCTTTCAGTCCCCTCGCTTTTATTTGTGTGTCATATTTAATAGTAAGGGGATTAAATGTAATCTTCCTCCTCTCAGAAGCGTTCATTTTGGGGCCCCCGTCTATATTTCTTTCTGTTCTATGACATATAATGTTGAATCTAGGCATAGGGAATATTTATGACTCCTGAGATTTCTGCAGGGAAAAATAACTTTTTCCCTTTACCCACACTGACAGTGTAGGTTGTTTGATTTAGGGAACTAAATGACAAGGTGACCTCATCCTTGTGGTTCTCCTTTTAATCAAGATTTAACACATTGGTATCCTTCAGCACGGATCCTTTTAGTAGCCTTCATTGTCCCTATTATATTTGTGATTTTACTACGCTTTAGAAAGGGTTTTCATTTAAATAAAAATTCCAAATGTTTCTTTTTTGCTAAATCTTCATAATCTTGTACTGATAATTTTTGCCATTAGGGTAAGACATTTTATATTTATTTTTAATAACGCTTTTGGGAAACTTGGAACTTTACTCAATGTTTTTAGGTGAGAATATATATTCTTATGGAAAAGTTGAACTTTAAAAAAAAAAAAAGTTTAATCTTTTTAACCTTTTTGGAATTTTAATTTTAGCTAAGCAGCTATGAAAAAATAGATATTAATGATTATGCTATAATTTATATGATATTTATATGTATTATAATCTGCTTACATTTTTTGAAAAATATTTGTTAGTCAACGAGACTCCTGTTAATGTTCTTTGTTAATACCGGTAATTGTTCTGAAAATTGCAAATGTAAAAAGGTATAACCTTGTTGTGTAGCTCTGTTGGTGTTACGTCAATATGAAGATAACCGCTAGGAAAGCAAATCTGTCTTGTTAAGGAGCAAGCGTTCTTTTGAATACTATACATTTTTTATTCTTCTATCTATTGTTAAAGGAGGAGCCCCACTGTTTTGGTGGCATAGTTGGCTTCATATGGTACTTAATGTATTTGCTCCAGTAAATTCCATCCTCAAGGCCTTTCCCAGCCGTGCTTCACTGGGCAGTACTGGTAGAAGAAACCTGTCTTTCAGATACATCATACAGCTTATTTCTAACCATTAGGGAAGGATAGTTGGTTTCAATAAATTTTAATAAAAAAAAATCTAATAAATGGTATTGCTATTCCTTTCATCTATTCGTGTTTATAGGGAAAACCATCTATGTGACAAATCATCAAGTTACAAGATCATTATCCTGATTACAAATTTAAATGGTATATAAAAGAAACAGAAAAAAATTAGCTGAAGTGGCGACATAGCTCAAAATTCTTTAATATAGCAAAGCGCTCTTTCTCTGCAGTGTTTTTACCAGCTCTTGTAAAGAAAAAAAAATTAAATATTGCTTGCCTCTCCATGTTATTTGCATTGCATGATTGCTTTTAAATATTGCCTGTACTTGGTGATCTCTGAGACTGAGCAGTTTCAAATGAAAAAAAGTATTTGCTATTCATGTAAGTAAATGGGTGATATAGAGCATTGATTGTTTTTAAACAGATTCACACACTGGAAACAGTAGATTTTCTTTTTTTTTCTGTATGCGGTCAACGGCGAGTCAAAGCACTGTGTAAGCCATACAGTGGCTTTTTTGTCTCCTAATATTCAGAGACATTTATCAAAAATCTCATATTAGAAGAAGTGTGGTATGATGTTGAGTTGGGACGTAGGAGGAAATTGTGAACACACACAGAGGAACAGACCCAAATGCAATTAATCTAGTCCAGACACCACATACATTCTGGAGATCTATCCTTAACAGTCTGTGGTCATCTGTACAACCTGGACATGTCACCTGACACCACATTTGTCTTGGTTTTGTACTCTTCCCCCGGAGGCCGCAGTATGCCTAGATCCATGAGTAGGGAGTTGCTAAAATAAAAGAATAAAATAAAGTCTGACTGTGTGGATGTATGCATTTTTATTTTTCTACTTTCTATTGTGGCCAGTACCTTTTTCTCATGTTAATATTGTATTGTTTTTGCTGTGTGTGTTTCTTCTTTTGTCCCCTTTTCCTTCTCAATATCCATAGTTAATTTTATTATAATATCTATTTGTTTACATAATTTATGTTATGGGTTGTAGAAATAAACTTGCCAGTGCCATAAAAGCTTCCCTTCTAAAAGGGACAGAAAGTCACACTTGGCTCTTGCTTTTTTTTGGGGGGGGGGGCTTTAAAAATGTATGAACACATTATATGTTGTAACTTTTGGGTTGGGAGACAGTGTGAGGCTCCTGAAGATGAACCCTTGAGACATATGCTCCTGTAACAGAATCTGTGTTCTAAAATGAAATTTTCAAGGAACATATGATTGTGCAAATCCTGTAGAAAATAAACAAGATAACAGATAATTACAGTACTATAGGCAGTGGCATATTTAGCTTGGGTGCTGCCCTAGGTAATTGCAGCACCCGCAGTGTCCCCCTCATACCTTAGCAGAAGAACAAGTTTTATATATCCCCCATGTGAACCAAGAATCCAGGAAGCTCCATATGACATTAGGAGGGAGTGGGCATGTCAAGTCACTCATGCCAACATATTTTTGGTGATTTCTGTAAACATTTGGGGCAAAAAAGCCATTTGCAAGCTACTGTTTTAGCTTTCTATATCTATGAACATAGGTAGAAACTACAAATATGTGGGGGTTGTGGGTGTGCGGTAACCATGCTTTCTGTACTGACTCGTTCATCCAGCCATTAAATAAACTGGTAAGCCACAGAACACACAAAATAGGTTAAGGCTAAAATGTTGAAATGTTGAATCTGATATGATTGCTGCAACTCTTTATCGTATGTGTATTTTAATAAGCAAGGGAAATTGTTAAAACTAGAATTAACCATCTTGATATTGACCTTCTAATCTGGCCACACAGTGTTTACTTCACTGGTAAACTACATGTCTGAATTTTTTAATTTTTTTAAGTTTTTTTGCGGGGGGGGTGCGGAAATTTAGGGATCTATATAACACCAACTAGTAACATTACTACTAGTAGTAATAATACACTTAGTGACCTGCCTCCATGGTTTATCTCAAATCCTTCTGGAGCAATTATAGTTTAAAATGTAAAAGGACTTTTTTGATTGTACAAGGTGCCCCACAGTGAACAACATTCTCTTTCCCTTGTAAATATGTTTTTTTGCGGGGGGGGGGTGCGGAAATTTAGGGATCTATATAACACCAACTAGTAACATTACTACTAGTAGTAATAATACACTTAGTGACCTGCCTCCATGGTTTATCTCAAATCCTTCTGGAGCAATTATAGTTTAAAATGTAAAAGGACTTTTTTGATTGTACAAGGTGCCCCCCAGTGAACAACATTCTCTTTCCCTTGTAAATAATGATGGGTAGTGAACGTAGTTCGTCATTTAGACTTTTATTGCTGGGAACAATTTTCTAGTTGCTGGTTAATGGCCCCAATAATACCAGATACTGTTGTGGACGTTGGACAAATGGAATACTCTTGCCCCTGGCAATTTTTTTATTGTGTGTGTTGAAATAGCATTCTCAACATAATAACAATATATATATATATAATTGTGATACTACATGTCTACCTCTCTGTCTAAATATGTATCTATCCACCAATGCATTTACATTCTGTGCTGGCCTAGGCCCGACCTAGGGCAGCACCTCTCAACCACCCCTCAGCATCAGAGTCTCAACATATCTCAACATCCCTGCGCTCCGTTTCTTATAAAGGTGTGCAGCACCTTCTAAAGCAGCCTGTGAAGGTTGTGCTGAGATGGCACAGCATTCATAGTGTAAATCAAAAACCTCCCCTGTAACCGGCCCATTTAGCACCAGGATACTGGGGGGACTTGATTGCCCAAGAGGCTACCTCCCCCCTGGACCTGCCGACCTAGGGCTTGTCGACAGGCCAGAATACATCACCGTATCTATCTATCTATTTATCTATCTATCTACCTAGATATCTATCTAAGTATTCTAAAGGAACAGAAGACCTGATAGTGATGAATTGATTTGGCCCAAATATAAGACATTTTGTTGTTGCTGATTCAAGTTTGAATATCCCTTTTCACATGGCTTGGCATGGCAGGTCTTCACAGAACTTGGCCGTAATATTTATTATGCAGATATCAGTTTAAATAGTGATAATAATGACATGAAATAATGTTTATCCCAGCAGTTTATCTATATTCAGAATTAAACCCAAGTTTAACCAGTTTACATCTTTAGTCTCCACACATTTTGCATATAGGATCATACACACCCCATTCTGTCCAGATATGGAACAATCTAGAAGTTAGGGTATTTACAAGGAAGTTAACGAATCAAACATATCCATAAGGAAGAAGCACAGAATATTTGAGCCATTTGAGGGTGACGTGAGTATTTTAATTTTACAAGAGTAAGAGATTTTATTACTGATGTGAGGTTTCTGTGGTATCCTAATGCTGAAGAATTTTTATTTGCTGGAAACTGTGCTGCAAAACTCTTGATTAACTTCATGTATCAAAAACTACCAAATACAATTTAAATCCAATGAAACATTTGCACACATTCTGTACGAGAATCCTTGCTTACATGATGGGACTGACACCTCAGTTTTAACTGCATGTTTATCTGTGTGCAAAACTTACAGCTACCTGGACATTTCTGGTTTTTCAGGATTTTTCACTGCCATTCTCTTTTGTTTGCACCGGTACATTCCTTGGATGTAATAGCATTTGTAACACTTTTTCATTTTAGCACTAGAATTACTTGTTCTACATAACCACACGTTCAGTTATAATTTAAGAAAAAACATTAGAAAAAGCGCAGTTAGCGACCAAGACCTATAGAGGCTAATTAGTATTAGTAATTGTATGCAGCTGATCATCCACAGTATACATACTTAATATTTCTGGTTTTGTATATTACACACGTGTAAACTAATTACATTCCCTGGCGATTCGTTTTAGATGAAAATCAAGGGGCATCTTTAAATCAAGAACTAAATTTGTTTACCAATGCCCACATTCACTCTCGCTCACTCTCATTCTCATTCACTCTCTCACGCTTTCTAAATGTTTCCCTACCTTCTCTACCGACCACTTTCACATCTTCTTGTTCTTCATCTCTCTTTCGTCTTCTTTCTTTAATCTTTTACCGCCTATCTTCGTCTGCATCTCCGCGGACATAACCTGGCGCAAACTTTCACCAAAATGGCAGCGCTTCCGGTGATGATCCTCCAATCGGACCGAGAGAATAGAACAAAGCCAGAAGCTGTGGAAGCGGAAGTGAAAGCAGAAGCATAAGTGGTCGTCAGGGTAGGGAAACATTTAGAGAGCGTAAGAGAGAGAATGTAGAGAATGAGAGTGTGAAAGGGCCCAAGAATTTTAACAAATCTGCTAAAATTCTGTAAATTTGCAATTTTTACAAATCCAAATGCACAAGTCTAATGCATAGGTTCATTTTATTTATTACATGAGTGAAATCTTTTGATCACTCAAATATTCTAGAATGCTCTGGTTCTAAGTTGGCCCTCAGTCACAGTAATTATTATATACATCTTGGAAACATAATGGATTTAACTACTGTGTGTCTGTGCATATTAAAGCATATATATATATATATATATATATATATATATATATATATATATATATATATATAATGGAAGGTATAAACATATGTGTGTTCTTTTGGGACAGTATCCGGTAATCAGTAGCCATGTTCCTACTAATTTTTTCCCCCTCCAAATGGTTAATGGGGATGTTGCTGTCCAGAGGAATGGCTTCCATTTGGTCTATTGTCCTGGAATTCTCAGAGGGATCATTGGAGTGGTAGGTGTTTTTGCCTTTAGCAGAAGGCAGCTCCTAGTAAGTGGTGTTAGGTTACTCTTCTTTTGCTGCCTCCCCTCCTCCCATGCTTTCCTCTATCTTGCCCACCTCCCAGCAAAGCCCCTCCTGACAAAACATGTCCTGTTTTGGAAAGTAGCTGCAGGGGGACTGCCAGTGGATTCCTGAATAGGCAGAATACATTAAGACTCTGATGATACTGAAGTGAGCAACACACTGTTTCATGCCTCTCCATCCATGAAGGCAACAACAATCTACCCAACCTCGGAAGGAAACGGCATTGGAGATGGCATCTTCAATTACAATCCACTTGTTCATTATTGCTTTTCATATTTCCCTGTTTTGGCTCAATGGGGCTGAATCACAGTATGCAGTGGGGGATATATGTTGACATTGTTAAAAAAAGGCCACTGTTGAGTTGACTTTTACTTGCTTTATCTACCCCTGGTTATTGTGCTGCTTCTATTGTGACTTAGCCATCCCGCTATTTAAACTCGGTAAGAAAAGCCCCAGGATGGACGAGACATTAAGAGTATGTGTACCGAACAGAAAGTTAAGTAGGCAGCACGATAGATAAGGGACTGAACCGCTTATAACAGTTTCCTAGCCTGTGTTACTCATCACCAAACGTGGCTTCGAGTGCTTTCCAGAACACAAAATAAAGTGACGGGTAGGAAGTTTCAAGGCAGTAAGTGGCAATCCTACTTTAAATTTGAGAGCTTCTCTTGCAAGAATAGTGAAGTTGGGTTTACCTAATGTATAGTTAATGAGGCGGTCAAATCCCCTATTTAATTAAAAAATGTTTTCAGCAATTCCAATCCATTTACCTGCATTCAAATCAGTGTGTGCAATCCTTGCTTTCTGGACCTAGAAAATGATAGTAGAATGTTTTCATCTAAAAGCAGGAAGTAAAAGGAGTCCAGTATGCAATTTAATTAAATATATGGGCGCTTGTACCTTTAAATCTGTAGAACTTTAAAACTTTGATTAATGAATTCAGCAAAACTCTCTATCCCACAACAAATTAACGTCATTTAAGTACCATCTGGCCCATCTATTTCTGCCCATTTTACCATGCAAGGACCTTAATCAGTGCTTGGTCTCATCTGAGATTCAGGATAGCCAAATGTCTATCCCATGCATGTTTAAATTTCACTGTATTAGCCTGTTTTAGCCTCTACCACTTCGGCAGGGAAGCGTTTCCAGTTATCTACCACCCTCCTTACATTGCATCTAAGCCTCTGACCCTCTAGTTTTAAATTATGACCTCACACTTCTCCATTTTTGAAATAAAACATAAAAAAGGCTATAAAACAAATGAAAAAAAAATAATTTCTTGGAGACATTATATAAGTATATTTTAATGCTGCAGTGTCTTATTAGTAACATTATGATCAAATAGGAAATTTTTCTTAGTATTCATAATCTGTTTATGTCTTTTCACACATTTCCTGCTAATTTGAATGATAAATCACTTTAATTAACCAGTTTAAAAGCAAGACATCGCGGAGGTAATGTAGTTTTACTCTCTGAATGTTTGTATTTTAGGGTTAACACATTAAACTCTGAAAATAGATAAAAGTTTTCATTGGACCAGCTATGCCTTATAGGCGGCTAATTCTTGGCTGGTGCGACAGTGGAAATGGATGAGTTGATTCTGCATAATTCGACTTACAGGAAAAACACAACCTGCCAATTTGCCAGAGGTTCCATCCTGATTGTAAGCTCCTTTGAGCAAATCAATTCTTACCTTTTGTTTCCTTAATACCAAATTGTTATTTGATGTACTAATTATGTCCTGTTTACCCACGGTACAACACTGCAGAGTATGATGTCTATAAGACGCTGATCTTATTAATTATTTGGGTCTGTTTGCTAATATATGCATTTGAAGGGCAACTCCAGTGAGCAGCTGCAGCTTGGTTGGCCCTGGATCATGTGTATATCCATCAGCAAGATTTCTTGAATTGACTTAACCCCTTTAAGTAGACTTGGGCACCAGGGGGCTGTTCGTGTTCGTCTTCGTGCTCATCTTCGGGGGGGGGAAAAATCTTCGTATTCCGTGAATATTCGCCTGTTCCTGTCTTCTCTTCGGGCGAATATTCGTGGACATTCTTCGTGTTCGTTTTTTCTTCGTTTTCCCGATTAAGGGGTTAATACGGGGTTAACGCAGCTCTGGCGCCAGGAGTTTAAATGTACCTATGAGCAACTCTATTGATCATCAGCAGGGGGCTCGTCTGCCATTGGTTGATGGCAGACGAGCCCCCTGCTGGCGACCAATAGGGTCGCTCGTACAGACTGTTAAACTCCTGGTGCCGTAACTTACCCGGCACATCCCACTGGTCTCCCTCCCTGTTCAATTAGTTAAATGTCTGGACATTTAACTAATTGAACAGGGAGGGAGACCAGTGGCATCTGCAGGGTAAGTTGCAGCATTGCCACTGGAAATCCATAGGTTCGCTGTCAGGGGTTAACTTACAAAGACCGTGCGAGTGAGCCTATTGGTCACCTGCAGGGTCTTCCTCTGGCATCAACCAATTGGTTGATGCCAGAGGAGGTCCCTGTAGGCGACCAATAGGCTCATTCGCACTGCCCTGTAACCCGTGACGGCGAACCTGCGGATTTCCACTTCCGTGAACTGCCGTGAAGACAAGTTAAGTTAGAAGGGGGGGGGGGAATGGTAGACGAAGACGATCACGAAGATCTTCGTGGTGTGAGTTTTCGTCTTTGCCTACGTTTTACCGCCGCCGTCTTCTCTTCGGCGTGTCTTCGGAACGAACACGAAAACGCACTCTTCGTGTTCGTTTTCATGTTCGCCCGAAGACGAATGCACAAGTCTACCTTTAAGTATGCATCTTCCAGGGTGAGCTCTTCTTGTAGCAAAATTTCAGTAGGATTGACTCTTCATAGACATTTGGAGTTGGAACTGAAGCCCTCCTGTCAACTCCTACTTTAGTGGAAAAGACCCTTTGTTGCTCCTGAAGTCCTGTCCCTGCCCCCTTCACACCATTTGGGGCCAGTGAGACTCCCCTGGGTCACATAAACCCGGTGTGCTTATGGTCATAAATCTCATTAAAAGCCCAAAACCCCTTTAAAGTTAAAGGTTTGTTTTACTTGGCTATACAGCTGTGGCTACTCCACGGCAGTAATGGACTCTTGAACCCCTAAACCTAAAGCCGTGAGATATACATTCACAACACCTTTTCATTATATGAAACAGCTCCCTGATATCAAAACAAGAAAAGCACAACAAAACCCTACACACATCTATTAACCCATTGATGATCTGATTTACATTATAGATTTTTCCCAAAAAATTCTAATACATATAAGGTTTTAGACCCTGGCTGGAGGATGTGCAGGGGGGAGGAAAAGTGGAAGCCTGTGTAACACCTATGGGGAAAAAGTATAAAAGTGTTTTTTTTTTGGACCATCCCACTTATAACATGTTATGCAATAAAAGAATATTTGTTTTTCACAGAACAATGTAGCATTAGGGCAAGTCTATGTCATGGCAGCATGAATGGAAACTAGGTAGCTCCATCTTTCGGTGCTATTTATTTTATACTACTATGCTAACAGAATTGCAAAAGGGTTTTCTAATGATCAACTGGCCTTACAAACTTAAACTTGCATTAGCGAATGTGCCATTGGAACACATGAGTGATGGTTGCTGATAAAGGGCCTCTGTACGCATGTGAACGTTATTTTAATGGACAACATTTGCCGTTCTTCCAAAAACAAGTACATTTCTAGGTGACCCCAAACTAAAATGAGCCCTACAGCGAACCCTCTTGAACCCAGGCGCATGCTGTAAGGGCAAGGGTGATGGGAGTTATCCCAGAACAACTGTATTTCTTCATATCCCCACAGTAGGCTAGTGCTTTTCCTTCGCAATTAACTTGTAACACAATCCCTACTGCTAGAACCTGAAAACTTGCATTGATTTCCAGCGGCCCACCGATGGCACAGGGCTTAAAACATTTTAAACTCGACCGCATCAATAGAAAGACTTCTACACGCTTGAACAGATCACTTTAACCTCCCTCTCTCCCTCATGTCCTTTCATAACCAGTTCCTCTCTCTATATATATGAGCCTTGAAGGTCTTGTTGTGACCAAGCTCTTTTCACTAGGACCTTTCAGATATCATCTCAACACTTTTTCTTCACATGCATTGCCTCCAGGGCACCAACAAGCACACGGATGACTATACTGTAGCAAAACTAGAGCCAATGAATGCATGATTGGTCACTTTTTCTTCCCTGCTGGCTAATATAGTTTTGGAAGAAGTCTAAAGCTGGAGGGATGTGGTAGGGGGAGGGGAGGCAGGGGGATGCCCTAGAGATTGCAGCACAGGCAGCCTGCTGTCACACTCTCCCTCTCTCTCTCTCATTCACACACACACACATTGTCACAGTAAGAATGCTGAGCCCCACACACAACCAAGCTCTGGTCTCCTTGTTTTTCCTTGGTCTGGATTACTAAAGCCCACCAACTTTAAAGCAGCATGTTCTTGGAATCAGGAGGTAAGGAAATTATTTTCTAAGGAATTTTAGCTGGTGAAGAATAAGTGTTCTCTGGCAGGTTAAGATTTCTGGATGATCCCTGTTGCTAAATGTTCCAGGAGCAGCTGCCCTGTATCAGCATTATCTCCTTTCAAACCTTTTGTTGTAAGAGAAGGGGTTACCAAACCCTTTTTCAATACAAAAGCACTGTAGGGGTTATGGTTGTGGTAATTAAGAGGGGTTAATGTGTGCCTTAGGTTCTATTTATTTATTTTTATACATAGATGTTGCAGTAAATTTAGAAAGAAATCAAAGAAATTAAAACTTGTTTCGGAATATTGGTATGTATATATATATATAAATATCAATATATATATATATATGCTGTGCCTGTCATTTGTTTTCCATTCTGACACTCAACAGTTTTTGAATTTTGTGCCCTTAAGTTCCTTACTGGGGTTTTAAAAGTTTTTTTAAAAAAAACCCATTATTATTTGGTTAACTAGTTGTGACAATTTGTATCTTTATACTTAGTGTCCTTTGTACAAATTTCCTCTGAAATGTATGGTTTGTCCGATGCAAAACTAGAAGTCTTTTGTAATATCCTTTAATTATGTATATGTATTTTTAACACGAGAGTTCTGATTCATGTGATGATTCCTTTAATCGTCTAATGCAAGTACATTATTTGGCTAAATGCACTGAAAGAGAAGTCATTGCATTTGAATGGCCATTGCTTGTAGGTGATACATTCTTTGTATATGTGTACAAAACAATTCTGTGTGTAAGCGGAATGTGCTGAAACCAGGATACATAGACCCAAGAATGTCACACATGTGGCACTTGCCTGTCTCGTATCCATAACAGGGATAAACACATTTATACCTATTTCGAAAGTTTTTTTTAAAACCGGTACATAATTCCTCTGTGCCTAATCTGTATGCAGCACAGCCAAAGCCTATAATCATATAATTAGAGGTCATGTGCTGTTGAAGTTATGCATGTGAGATACAGAGCTGACTCTGCTAGTTAAACTCATTCACAACACTGGGAGAATTATTTTTGCTGTGTTTGCATGTGTTGAAGCTCCGTTGCGTGCCGTGGTCCTATGTGGTTTTGTGGTTTACTGGATAGGGTCTTTTAGCCAGCATAGATTGCAGATGGCCAGCCAACTTGCTTGCTAACGAGATACTACAGATAACCAATAACTTAGTAAGTTATGGGTTTTTCCTGTAAAGACCAATAAGAGGATGGAGATATCATAAGGTGGGGCGAGCAGTTATGGAAAGTATCCCAAAGTTTTAAGTTCTTTAACACCGTTTAACACAGTTTAACACACATGATTGTCCCCCATTTAGTCAACAGCAGTGATTGTGCTTTGTAATACAACCATTGTATCTTTAATTGCAATCCCCAATTTGCTTTGATTTGGTTTGCTGGTGCTGTGAACTACTTTGTTGTCCACACAATATTGACTTGTCTGGTTCCGTTTTTCATATTCAAGGGAGCCTGATTTGTTTAATATGTTGTCAGTTGTGGGAATTCTTCGTTTTAGGCAATTCGAAGGCATTAGCGTAAGGAGTTATGGCGGTTGGCAAGGGTAATGCCCCCACCAGTTTATCAGTTAGTGCAAAATGTGTTTTTTTTTTCACCAGGACTTGTGTATTTGTGTAAAATTTGTGTCCATGTCTTAGCAAGGGGCTTCAAGTTGTACTAGTCAAACAGCACTCTGAGACTGCATGCCTTTCTAGAATTTCTCATGTGGGAACGGAAAGCAGTGAAAATAGCCATTTTTACGACCAAATATCCTACAGATGGTCAAGTAACCAAAATGGAGACAAATGGTGGCTGCTGAAAATACAAAGTGTTCTGAGGGTTTTCTTTGCCCAGCAGCGTGGTGGGGAAGCACACATTATGTGGTATACATGCATGGCGTGGAGCTGCCATACCATTTATGTGTTTGATCCCTAGTATCAGCACAATAAGCGTAATAATAATAGTACCGGCTGGCAAACAACCTCGCTGGAAGGTGCCGCTTCACATGATTATATGAAATATTTGCAGCCTTGCTAGCCTGAGACAGCGGGGATTTATAAATATGTGTCTGGTAGAACAGTGCTGTGATTAATTCCTGAGCTGTATACATTTTGGAAGCGTCATTGAGATTAAACCCCTTATCATCCAAACTCCAGCTGATTTGTAGTGTGCTTCAGCCTTATACAGAATACAACTCTTATATAACAACACTAAACTAGCTTCACTCATATAAGCGTGCAATTTCGCTTTGTGACGTTAGTGTCAGTCATGGAAGTTTGCACTTCCTGTTAACTAATTCATTGCCTGCGTTGCTAGACTTGGTTTCTACTTCTGACACTACAGTCAATTGTAGAATGTTTAGTAGTATAGTTATACGGAATAATGGAGATGTGCAATCTTTCTTCCATTTTCTTTATTTATCCTTAAAAATGTTTTTTTTTTAGCTATAGGAACTGCTGTAACTTGGGTTACATCGCGCTCTGAATCAGCGAGGCTTGTGTTTTTGTTAAGACTTCTCCGGTAGAGGGAAAACAAATACAATTGTAATATGCTACGCGTGTGAGTCTGGAAGAAATCTCTCTACATTCCCACGGGAGATCTTGTGTTTCATATTAAGTCTCCAATTATTGCACACATGGTGAAATCTATTTATATCAACTCCGCTTAGATGGGTCCTGTTGGAATTACTGAGTGTATTACTGAGATTACGCAGATTCCACACCTCCCGCTGGATTATTTGATGTGACCAGTGCGCTGACTGTTCATTTCCAATGCATCCATAAGGCTGCACAGCATGGTATCCCCAATCCTCGGCATCGAGAAGCTGGCACTAGACTCTGATGTGTACGAGATCATTATGCAGCGATTACATTGCAAACATATTATTTGCTGTTCCACAAGAGAGCTTGTCTGCAGGGCAGAGACTCCGTCTTAACGAAAAGAAAACACACTAAAACGTGTGAACATGTCAATTAAATATATATATATACATATACATATATAATTTTCTGTACTGTAACTTTCATACATGTATACGTTCCTTTGATATGTGACTGTTTTCCAAATGGTGGTATCATAGTGTATGAATCGAGAAGAATGACAAACATAACTAGCTGCCTTCTATAACCCTGTGCCCTTAGTATTGTAGAAACTTGTTCTAGCCTGTGGCAATCCATTGTACACACTCGGAATAGATATAATGGCATGTAGAGTTTGCAATGCCTTGATGTGTCAAGTGTTTCTAATTATCGTATTATTGTACTATAAAATATTAATTACACGTATCCCATGGTGCCCTTTAACTCATGGAAGGGAAGGCCACGTTTACAAACAGTTGATGGCACCTAACATGAGTCACTAGTAGGTTCTTGTAATGTTTGGTGTTAGTGTTCATTGCAAAAGCTTATTTGACCTTCTGGAGCTCCAGATGCCTTTATCACTATAGTCATTCTCCTGGTCACGGTCAGTAAGTGGTTTGAATTTAGTAACTTGGTATTAAGTGTCTACTAGCTAGATGCTACATTTTGTAATGATACCTTTTCACGCCTCTTAATTTGATTAACAAGGAAAGGTTACTCAGATAATTATTGTCCTGCAGAAGACCTGTAATTATGGTGTCCAAATGTGGTTTGTGTTTAGTATTAGCAAGAGGGAGTTGAAGTGGAATGAAAACCCATGGCAGAGGGGAATTGACGTGTCTCCATGGCTTGTTTTGTGTGTGTGTGTGTGTGTGTGTGTGTGTGTGTTCAGATTACACTCAGCATCTCATTTCTCTGTTGTGGTTAATTTGTATGATGCTGTCATCAGACAAGTGCAAATGCCCCAATGCTTTACAGTCATCTGTTAAATAACAACTACAGCTCATCCCTGTTACTTATCAATGCCTAACCCAGGCCCGTGTAGGCAAATGGCAGTATGTTCTACCTGCAATGATTTTGTATATGGTGCCCTGCATAATAAGAATTATGTTTTTAAGTTGTGTTTTTTTTCAGCCATTACCCCTGTGTTCTAGTAAAATGTAGAAATCAATCGGTGTGTCAGTCTTTACGGCAGACTTTCTGTAATACAATAAAAATACAAGGAGTGCTGGGTTTAAGTCATTTATTCCTAGCTCTTCACAAACCAGAGAGTACTTGTACTGCGTGTCATTGACGTATATCCATAGTGACTTATAGGCAAATTCTAGCAACATTCATTAACAACGCATTATAAAGGGTTAATCTTTCTTTAGAAAAATGGCTTTCTTTGCCTTTGTGAAAAAGTGGAAGTAATTCAACTCCCCTAGAACCGTAGTGAATAAATCCACCATAGA
Organism: Spea hammondii; assembly: GCA_029215755.1. Classification (NCBI taxonomy): domain Eukaryota; kingdom Metazoa; phylum Chordata; class Amphibia; order Anura; family Pelobatidae; genus Spea; species Spea hammondii. Next base: position 29,063,261 of record JARDYJ010000002.1, read on the forward strand.
TGCACGTTAACATATACCCGCTGCCAACTTGTTATTGATGTGCTTACAGGCATTAACATTTTAGTTGTAGGATCTTCAAATGCCAGCCAACAATGTTTTTGTGCACGGCACACGTCTGATTTTCTTGTCTGTGCTAAAATATATGCTTAATAACCACACAAAAATAACATACAGAGGACCCAATTAAAAGGGGCTCGAGGGAGGTAGCAGATGTTTGTGATTTCTGCTAAGAACTATTAGGTAATGACTCACTTACTATTCTACACATACAATTCCAATATGTCAGTTTGAAAAATAGTTACTACAGTAATGCTTACTGCCTCGCAATACTAATGCAACTTACATTTAACAGCTATATGGTTATTATTCTCTGTGGTATAGAACAATAGAATTGCTCATTATAAGGTCACACGGCAATATTGTGTGTGTCAGGTGTGCAGTAATATGCTTTTGGAGGGATTTAATGGACAAACTGAGCATTTTTAACCATCCATCCGTAGTTCCAGAATGATATTTAGGTTTTTTCCTAATTTATAGATAAAGCACAAGCATTGGCTGTTATGGATCAAAATATTACATTGGCTAAAGGATTTGTCCTTTTGTTACATTGCTGTCTGATTCCTTAGTGTATGTAGCCAGGAAAGCCTAAAATAACCAGATGTACCCTAGAAGTAAGGTGCAGCCCTCAGCTGCTGTAGATGAAAAAGCCATTGGCCTACTAGTAGGTTTTAGCCATACCTAGGAACTCTGCAGGGTTTACCTGGTGAGTCCGGGTGAAGCAGTGCTTCTTGGGGTCTCTGGATCACGGTGCAAAATCTCCAGGTTGTGGGAGTGGTGGTTAGGCACACCCCACTTCCCGCCCATTCCCCCTTAACCCCATACAAATTGAAAGTGTGGCTAGTCCCACCCACAAACATTAGCCCCACCCACAAATCCCCCAAAGCAGGAGGGCTCACAGTGTGTACATGACACGTGCACATTGACTGTACTCTTGATATGTAACACATTTCTGACTTCTGTGCACTGCAGTGTTTATTTCACATGGTACTCAGGCACAGAAAACCAAAACAAAAAGGATATGAAGAGTGCGTAATTGGTGAAAAGGACCATCTGTTTTGACAATCTTTTTAAATCCTGTTGCTGCGAGAGTTATGTGAACTGTTTAATGTTTTAAGACTGCTGATGTGCTTACGAAAATCACATTCCGAATGACAAGCAGTTTAGAGCTACCATGGAATGTGGTTTAATACGCTGCCTTTTAATTACAGGAACAATGCAACACACAAGATCTTCAGTGAAGCTCTAAATTCTGAGGATGGAGCCTCACTGGTTCCACGTCCGAGTTATTTCAGTAATGACAGTTAATGAGGCTAAGTTGTTTTGTGCAGCCGCTTCTCAGAATACACGCAATCACTACAGCGTTAAAAATAAACTGCGACAGCATCTCAAAGCAACAGTCCACCCTCATTCTCATTTCGTTTTTCCGCACTAGCGAGTACAATCCAGCATTTCTCATCCACATCCCCTCCCCAAAAACCACAAAAGAACATAAGTGGTTAATGTGGTACGTCTGAATTACTACCGGAGGTAGCAGGCTTGGGTGTCAAGGCGCGGTACTGTGCCACGGAGGCTTCACGACACAAGGTTCACTTCCCAGTGACATGTTCTCCCTTGATACCAGTGTCACAAGGACTTTGGCAACTGCTGCGCGGCAAATCACATCCACAGTCTGATGCCTTCTATCATGTTCTCAGCAGAATGGTCCCACTATACGCGTTGATCAGCTACCTCCTGTCATTTGAGTAGACAGGGGGCAACACTTCATTAGGGGAGTTCCAGAGCAATGTGGCGAATCAAAGTGTGACATACCATGTCTCTTTGTGTGTATGTTTTAGATCAGTCCATATCGCCTTAAGTGTATTTTTGTTTGCTTGCTGTGCGCTTTTGTCACTTTTTAGCTCATCATAGGCATACAGAATTGTTGGCAGGATACCCTTCTCCAATTCACTTACATGAGCTGGAGCAACTCGTGTCCCACATTGAACAGATCTAACACGGCTGAAACAGCTGTATGTAGATGGAGCACGCAGGTCATCTGCTTCCAAGCCTCGAAGCTGTGCCTAAAACAGAAGGCAAATGCAAATGAGGTAGAAATCAAAAAGTGACATACCTTGTGTCTGCCGTGTCCATACTCCAAAAGAGTATGTTTTTCACAAACGAATCACTTTAAAAAAGTAAAATAATTAATAATAATATTAAATAATATATACCAATAATATTAGATATATTTATATATATGTTTAGGTTTTTCTTTTGGAATAAGTATGTTTTTTGAATATGTTTTCATTGTAATTGCTTCTATGCTTTTTTAGTTTTGATTAAATATCTACATGTAAATATTAATGGTTTACAAAACAATGTTATGTTTTTATCTTCACCATTTTCAATAACTGTACGTGTGAAACAAGCTTTTCATGCTTTTGGGTGTCAGAGACCCAAGAAACCACTTGCTGTTAAACAGTTAATTAAGATTTATTTTGTTTTCTCCAGATGCTTTGGTTTAAAACGCTCTGTGCATGTTTTGCAGGCTAGACTAGATGTCAGGGACACTTCCCATGCCAGGGGAACGTGAGGAGTACCGCTCATTAAATATACTTACGTTTAATGATCAAGAATATCTAATCATTAATTAATGTTTAACCTCAGACGAAAACTGTTATCCACATTTGGGTGTTCTTTACAAAAATAAAAAGTTGGATTAGTGTGCCTCAAAGTGAAATATCGCTTTGTTTATCAAAAGGAAGGCACAAAAAAATTGGTATCACAATGCATGATTAATGCAAATATAAGTCCAATATGACCTGTAAGTTCTGAGCATTGACAAGGTGCTGGCAAAAAACTGTTCTAATATTAGTATAGGTGGGATAGGTTTCACAAGTGGGCAAAGTTAGCCCCGGAGAGCATAACTTGGGTTTGGAGTGGGAGGAGTTTTGGGTGTGGCCAAATGGCGCTGCCCTGCCCTGGAGAAAGAGGAGAATGACCCAGAAGGACCTGGAGAACTGGAGACTCCAGGTCAAACCTGGAGAACTGGAGACTCCAGGTCAAACCTGGAGAGGTCCCAAGTATGTCTATTAGTTATCTGAAAAATATCCACATGGACTGTGTATTGGTTTCTATCCAGCCAGGGGATATTGTTTCTGAAATTCACAATGGATTGACTAGTTTTCACTAGAAAAAATACAAAGGTGTAATCGTGCCTAAACATAATTATGGAGATGAAAGGCTTATAAATAAACACTGGAGAAATAACAGTCAGTTCTGAAACTAGGTGGAATTATCACAGGGTCTGCTAAGTTTAACTGTCACATCAGCTTATATTTTTTTGAACTTTGTGCAGGGTGTCAGTTCTTCCAGAAGGGGTTAAAACCCAAACTGTTTGATTGGGTGCAGAATGAATGAGTCTGTTACTTCTCAGGAACAGCCTGTGAGCATTAACAGGAAAGGGGGGAGGAGCGGCCTTATCAAAACTTATTTAGATGCTAATCCCCGTTTTCCTTTGGCATGTTGTCTTAGGTTTATTTATATTACTTTGGAGGAAAAGTTGGAAATAACACATTCAAATGTGTATCGTCTTTCCCTGGGACGATAGAAATCAAGTTGTTTTATGGCTCTGTAGTCAGGAAGAGTGGAGTAGGTTACTGAATAATATAATTATAACTAGTGTTTTTATGTGGGGAGAAGGTCAATTGGGTTGATTCTGTGTTAATATACAAAATAAATGTAAATATCGGATGATATTTTAGAATACAAAGGTATTCCACCAACCTTGCATATATGAGTACTTCTACTGACATAACACCAACATATAAAGCCGAACATGTTGCATGTTACAGGTGTCACAATACTGTAGGCATACAAACATAAGAGCTATAATTATTATGAAAATACTAGAGGTCACTTACCAGCAGAGCTTACAATTTAAATGACGTAGTTTTTTTGGCTAAACACTAGCAAGCCATGTTTCTTTAAACAAAGCGCATGTATGTGTCTATAATGTTATGCTAGAATACTTATGATGTTTCATAGAGATGAAAACAGCCAAACATACACTGTTATTTCAGCTGCGGAGCATGCACATATTTTCCCAGAAGTGTATTTCATTTGTTTCCCTATTAATAAAAATGTATAGAATTGTAAACATGACAAATATCTGCAAAAACATAAAACAGATGTCTTTGAGAACTGGATGGAGGAATAATACGTGCTCAAAGACGCGTATCTTTTCTGTGGTCATTTTTTACAAGACGTTCTTTCGAGATATAATTGTTACAAATGACTCCGATAGTTTATACTGTAAAGTCGTGTTTTGAAGTATGATGTACTTTTCCTTAAATAAAATAAACTACTAATAGCGGTTAACTATTGATCTGGCTATTGTTCACCTGAAACTGATTTTAGGTCTAAATAATATTATAATCACCTTGGTCGTCAAGAATTCCCTTCCAATTTTTATTTAATTTCTATTATGTGATGCAAAAAAATGAGTATTTTTTTTACATGTCCGTCACCTTGAAGAGCAGCTAAAGCCAATAAACTAATACAGATCAAACCATAGTCTTACTGAACATGCTGTGAACATTTTATGGGATATCTTCCCCACCAAATGGGTTTCCAAGTTATTAGGGGTAGGCAGCATGTGTCGGCAGCTGCAATTACCGGGTAGCTCCTATAACGTCTGTGAGTTATTGTTCATTAAAAAGATGAATTGGAATGTGAAATGTATTCAGGTTTTATGGAGGGGATCTAAGCCATAGCTTGAAGCACAATATAGGCCCAATAATGCATTAAACTAGAGGGAGTTTTGCTCCAAGACTAGTCGAGTTGACAATTCTCTGATTAAATAGTCTAAAGCATTAATATCTACAACTGAGTATTTAATTCTAACCCACTACATATAGGTGAGGTTATTAAAAATACTAAAACTGTCACATAGAGACAAATATGATTAAGACTTGTTTCATTTGCGAAATATTCATTAAAATACTGTATATATTGTTAGGTTCCTCTATTCAGCCTGAACATTTTGAGGTTATGGACCTCTCAATTTGTAAGTCATGGAGTGGAGATGCACCTTTTAGTCCTTTTGCATAATTTATCTGCCATACAGATACCACTCATTTATTGACTACAGCAGCTCGCCTCACTTTTTTTGTCCATAGTAAACCCAAAGTCCCCCTTGGTCTGCAGATGGTACATGCAAAGAGTTTAGAGTATTGAGAAAGTGAACACTTTTTTCCATGGTATTACACTTCTTTTAAAGCATAACTTTATGAAGCCTCCTGTGCTTCTAGTAATCTGAATACATTAAATTGTATTCTTGCTATATAGATTTATTATATCAATTCTGTTAATGTGGAGATACCATCATCAAACCCTCCTCGCCTCTTTATATAGTAACTCGCCCCATCACGGAGACCTCCTTTGTTATGGGGTAATAAATATCCAAGGAGAAAAGACAGAAATGTCCTTGCTACATGCAGGACTGGGTACATTCTGGCTAAGCATCCACAGCAATGGGAATTCCATTAGTTTTCGGTCTCTTCTTCATGCATGGAAGACACCTAAATGGTCTTGAAAGCTTGCAATCCATTTCAGTTAACCAATAAATGTATCATCTTTACCAAATTTGCTTTTGCTCTTTCTACGGCTAACCCGGCACATCTCTATAGTTCTATGTGTATCTGCTGGTTGCGATGAATCCTTATTGCTCTGTCATCAGCTGTTTTATCTTTTTTTTCTTACATCCAAACCTCATCAACAATTTATGACATCAATTTGTTATGCAGTGATAACGCACAAATGGGAAGACTTCCTTATAACGATCATTCCGCTGAGAAGATGACTCCCCCTCTTTACTAGATTGGGAACAATTCCGTTGATGGCTCAGATATTACAAATCATTTTATTTGCCCAGCACTGACGACAGTTTGTGTGTTAAATAAAAAATGGACTTTGTGCATTTTAAACTTAGGTGCTTAAAGTGGAAAATGAATTAGCTATAAAAATGCAACTTTGGTGAATTAAAAGCAGTGGAAACATCCAGTCATTGATTTCCTTTTTCTGTATACGTGGTGTATTTTAAATAAAGTATAAAGTTACTAATGCATATTAATCAAATGTGTGCGCATGAATACATGTGTACTTAATATATGTTCTTGTGAGTGTGAATGTAACTGCTTATATATATATAGATAGATAGATAGAGACATATATATATATATATATATATATATATATATATATATATATATATATATAATCAGACTTGTAGATAATAGCATTCTTTTTTAACATCAAGCCAAAGTCAATTTCTATATAAGCTGCAGATGAATATAAATGTAAGCGTGCATGGGGAAAAATTGAGGAATTGCCTTTATTTTTCGATTAGTTGCAGCTAATGAGGTTAATGCTGTGATTGTAGCAACAAACTGCTTTTCCAGGGCGCTGGATGATTTCCATAAGAAAAATGTGACTTGAATGTCTATCTTTTAAACACATGTTCCATTGCCCCTGTTTTTATGGCTGTTTATTTTCTTACAGTGACAGTAAAACTGACGGATAGCAGGGAGCCCTGGCTGTGAGAAAATAGAGCAGAATACCTTTAGACAGCAGCCAGCCATGCGGAAAGCAACTTTGGCAGGGTTTTTTTTCTTCACCTTCTTCCCAACCCCCTGCTTTTTCCTCTATTTGCCCTCCCCTCCTCTTTGGTGCTCCCCCCTACCCCATTTTCCTTTTATGCCACTTTGGGGCATGGCTCTGCCAGAAAGCTTTGTCCTCCTCTCCTGCGTGGTATACTCTCTGGCTTTGTTTTATTTTCACTCTATATCAGTTAAATAGTAACACAAGTTGCACACCATATGGATCAACTTAGCATTTGCTTATCTCGTGGTATTTTCTTTTTATTTGAAACATCTGAACTCATAAACAGGCATGCTGGCGGGGAGGAGGGGCAAATGGTACAAAAGCTGTTAATTTAATTACCGAAAACATTTACGTCTTTTTTCCCACCCCTTTCTGTTCTTTTGTAAAAACACATATTTTTGTTTTTATAATTAACTTTTTTTTGTATCTACTATATTGTTTATATTAGGGATGTATACTGTTTCGTTTTTTTCGTTTTGCTTTTCATTTGTTATGCAAATAAACTCACTGCAATAAATACAATGGTATTTGGGGTGCAATAAAACACTATACAACCCAATATACATAATATTGTAAGTCATAATCTAAAACTAGAGGGTTTTGGCATTGAAAAGTCGTAAAGAACAACAAGACTAATAAGAAGGCATCATTTATTTCCAATATATCTATAAATGATGTAGAATAGCAGATGGACTCTAGTCCATTTTGCTCAATATGTACCATTGTTCCTAAGTGTAACCATAACCTGGCAAAGATATTAACTTGTATTAAAAACAGTGAATGAAAGTGAACATTAGGTAATCAGTAGTATTATAGACTGTTGATTGAGCTTTGAGTGCTGGAGGCAGTGAGTAATGCTTTGTTCAGTGTTGCATACTTCCCTGGCACTCGAAGGTTTAAACATTCATGCTGACTCAGTTTGTGGAAAATTGCCTTATATGAACATTTTCTGCTCTAGCGCTGCCAATTTTGCTCAGTGCACCTTCCAGGTCTCTGGAGCAGTGACAGGGTTGTGCCGGTCATAGTTGGAACTTGATTGCAATTTCTCTCCAGCCGACGAATAGTTATTCCCTCACATGCACTCTACCTCCTGAGCTCATGTATACCTTTACTCTTCCAGGTGTGTTTCCAAACACCATATACCTCTTATTGGTGTTCCATACACTTTGCAACTAGAACATTAGAAACATAATTCTGTTATGATAATATAGTAATATTATAGTAATTTGCCTTATTCAGACTTTTTTGCTGGAACACTTTATTGCCATGTGACACATATGCACTGAGGTTGCCATAGAAACTGAAAAGCTTCTGAAAAGTTTCTGTGTTGTTTTTATGTTAGACCTTCAGAGGAAATAATACGATTTCTCAAGGTCTGCCCCATCCCCTGTAATGCCTTAAGGGATGCCTATCGAATGACAGATGAACGCTCTTCCTCTCTGCATTTGGACTGTTCTTACATCCAACAATATTACTGTGTATCTTGTGTGACTGGTCCATGGCACTTTTACCTCTTGTGTAGTATACCATAACTCCTAGCTCAGAAAGCTTGTTTAGGAAGGGCCCTCCTTACCTTTTGTTTCTACTTGTTTTGTTTTGCACTCCTTGTTATATCCTGATTACCCATTGTACAGCGATGCAGAATATGATGGTGCTATATAAATCAATAAATAATAAAATGACAGTACCTTTTAGTCTACTTTCTGTGTTGTTAGCTAGCAAAGATTTATGGGTCATGATCATACCTGGGAACTCTATGGGTTTTCCCCGGAGACTCTGGGAGAAGCTCCTCTTCTGCAGGGTGACACCCGAATCCTCCGGGGAGCAGGGTCCTGACACGCCCACTCTCTGCCCATTTCCCCCTTAAATAAGTGGGTGTGTCCTGCAAAGTCAGCAGGAACGCCCACGGACATCAACAGGAACGCCCACCGACGTCAGTGGGACCGGGTAACCATAGCCTACGTAGAAATCGTTGTTCTGTTAATGGTTTCCTGGCTTGTTTTCGGTGACATAAAGGCATTAAACTGGTCTGGCCATGGTATACGAATTTCTAAATGCCCTGTAGTATCTTCTTTTTGCCCTATGTTAGATACCCGTTTGCATCTTGTTTAGCTTTATTGCACTCTAGTTTCTGCTAATCTAAAGTCATACTGAACCAGCTGCTATACTCTCCCACCCTACCCAAGCCCTATTTGCCTATTGACAGCGCTGCGGAATAGGATGGTGCTATATAGATAAATAATAATTAAAAAAAATAATCTCATTCCATTTGAAGAAGAGGTCTCTGCTGTCCTGGAAGTTCATGTGAAATTACACATTTTTTTGTTGGCTTAACCAAAAGTTGTGCGTCCTTTAGTGGTATTAGACATCTGTTAAAATGATTTTGTTATTATTTATCCTGATTTGGTTCTTATTGTATTATGGTGTATTATGTTGTGTTTTTGTACCAGCTACTAAATCTCGTTTAAACTTCTCAAGTGGACTGATGTCCACTCAGTGGGAAATAATTACTCCACTGAACTGTGTTTTTTGATGCAGATGAGGCTGTTTGTGAAGGGGAATTATGTATTTAAAGAAAGTAATTACTGATCGAGAAATTAAAGGGCTGCACATTCAGCCAGAAAAGTTCAGTATTTCTAAAACCTGCTATTTGTTTACATACTATCAAAATAAGCAGGGTATAAATTTTTAAAAATACTCTAAATTAATATTTGGGGTTAATATGTGAATTGCATATTGTATACTGCTATTACAGTATTTCTGCTCCAATAAGGGAAGCTTATGGGTAAAATATATATTGTGCTGGTTAATGTAGAAGAAATCAGAATACCATTCCTTAAACTTATCGGAGTGATGGTGGTCAAAGCGATGTGGGGCAGCCCGCACTATATATATATTTTTTTTTTTAAACTTTTTTTTTAAACTTCTTTATTACACGGAGAAGACAAAGCATATAGCATAATGACAAAGTCATATACAGACAAGATGACAAAATAGGCATATACAGATACAAGTGATGCACAATATAGTATCACATACAGTGCAAACAATAATCCGAGTGACCGAAAATAAAGTTAGGCAGATGACAATAATGGAATCAACCATAAGGCGTAAAAAACAAAAACAAACATGTTACACACATGTACAAACCCGTCCGTCAATGAGATCAAAACCCTGGTATGGGGCGAGTACCTTTCAAGACCTGAAGGCAAAACTGCACTATATATTTAATGAGTGCCCTATAAGTTTCTGCCATATATACTGGTCAGTCTCAGAGCCCTGCCGCAAAACACCAATGGTGGTGAGACCCCAACGAACCGTAATGTGGTGTTGTTTTGATGATTTGATGTTTGGATAATAGAAGGTTGTCTGCTTCTCTGTGTGCTAAGTTTTACCCGTCCTGTCAATATAATATCACCTCTAGAAAATGTTTTGGGTGACATGATTTATGTCAAGTTTTTTTTCCATTTTATATAGATTATCTCTAGAATGTGGAATCTTGTTACTCGTTCTTTTTTGCTCTGAAATCTAGAGCCATTTGGGACTTTTTTGCTGAGAGGTGGGGGTGGGAGAGCAGTTTAGCATCTTTGTTTACTAGTATTCATGTCCCCTGAGGTTTATTGGAAGATTTGCTGCAAGAATGGCATAACTGAGCCTGATTACACACCCCTGGGACCTGCTCAAGCTGTGCTCTCATGTGTTTGGTGTAGGTAATGCTATCTGTTTAATTATAGTGGGTTTGTATTTATGTCCATGTGTGTGCGGATGAATATATATTTGTGTGTGTGCGTATACGGTGGGTGCGCGGGATATATGGTGATCCTTTACCTCTGTGTGTGTGTATGTATATATATATCTGTATATATGTATAAATATATACATATATACACACATGCTTTCACTGCTCCCTAATCCTATGTTCTTGACATCCCCCTCTCAACCGCCCCCGGCCTGCAAAGTGTTAAAGGATGCTTTAAGCTATTGGCGTCAGGAAATGGAAATTGCTGTGCAGTGAAAAAAAGGAGAAACAGGAATAGTTTGCTAGCTAGGAATAGCATATTCTAAGGGTTAATAAATGTGTTGACTTTCTTCTACTGTCTGTGTTTCCCATTTTTATTCATGGAGGTTTTCTAGTAGGACAGCCTAAACAGACATTTGCATGACCATAGTCTTCCAGAAGGACGAAGATCACTGTGACCGTCATCATATTTTTGGACATCCAATTCAGATGTCTACTTAAGGCAGTTGTGATGGTAAAGTAAAGTCCCATTTAAATCCTACTGAAATGATAGTAGATAATGCATCATCTGCATAGACCATTATCACTGACTTCTAATGCACGGAAGTTCAGATTTCTGAAAATGTAATTCACAAGGCTTAGGACAGAGGATTTTCGGAAAGAGCTTCGATATAAATATATATATATATATATATATAAAACTTCATTTTTGTTACCGATAAACATGATGATTTTCTTTATCATCTATCAAATTTACCCTCATTACTTTCAGAGAAATGTAATTTGTCCATTGTTTAAGTTGGAATCGCAAATGGTGTAGACATAGAAACATTGAAACATAGAGTGTGCAGAAAAATGTCCGACTCATACTTGCATGGCAGCCATAAGTAGACCTGGGGGCTTTCCAGGATTGACCCAGAGTCTCCAGGTGAGTATTTAATTTCTCCAAGGAGGGGAACAGCCCCCTCTATATCTAATACTGCCCTTTAATGAAGAGAGGTAGCCAATGTAAGAGGTGGATTTAAAAGTATAAAACTTCATATCTACTACATGCACAGTTATTTAATCCCACTGGGAACATACTAAATAAAGTTAAAGAGACAGAATACGATTTATGTGGGTGGTCAGAAATAAGTCATATTATGTTACATCTAATTAGTGTGTTTAATCATCTGTTTTCTCCAGGAATTTGTTATTAACGCATTTAGCTTTACAAGAAACACACTACTGACTGCCAGTACCTTTTTTTATTTTAAATGTTAATATCTTAATGAATTTTACATCTGGTTGTAAGTAATGGAAAATAAACATCCACGGAGCTATGTGTCAGTAATAAATATTTTAATATAAAAAAAATACAATAGATCATAAGCGGTGGTAGATAAAAAGGCTTTGACATTAAAACAAAGACGTCTGTTAAATTAGATAATTTGTAAAACAAGCTTAGATAATTTACTGATCAAACATCCTACACCATTTAGTTTCCCTGTTATTTGTGAAACTAGTATTCGTGACACAGCGTGCAGTGTAATCTTTAAAATATTTATACCTTAAGTCGTATTAAACATCCTAACTGAAGCCAGATATTGTCTATATTATCTATTTTGATATTTGTCTTTATTTGAGATGATAACCACCCTGTAGCCTAGTCTGGCAAGTAAAGGCAACGCAACTGTAGCAAACTATAGATTTCCCACATATGGATCTCACTAGGAAAACCGGAACTATCCCTGCTCTTCTTCTTTAAGAAACAAAAAACATACTTTACTTGGCAGCCTACTAACAATATATAAGGCCATGGTGTATATATGTGTGTGTGTGCGTTCTCCAAATGGTCTTATAATCGTCAATAAAACCCATCCAAACACATAATCAATACACATTTCTATGGTGCATCCCATGTAAATAGATTTTTTTCCCTAATATACATTATTAAAAGTGGTGTTAAATTACGTCTTTTATCAGATGAGCATCTGGGAGATATGCATTTCAAATAATCGAGGTATTTGACATTCAGCATGGAGAGTCAGAGCATGTAGCCTTTGTCTTATTCTTTAGCTTAATTGTTCTGATGCATCAGTGCCAATTTATACATGTGCACAAAACAGGGTTTATTTTCTTGCATTGATGGTCAAATTGGTCCAAATCTAGTGTTGGCATAACAGTAATTATATTGTGAATATCGCATTGTACGTTATAACCTTCTGATAACAGGTTGCAGAGCTCTCTGGTTGCTAGTGAGTGTCTCTGACATCTAAAGGAACAGTAAGCACACTTTTTTTTAAATTATACTTGATGTCCCCAATCTCACTGTATTCTTAATAGTGTTTCTGAAGTCGACATAGATGTTGTTGCTACTGTGACCAAAGGCCGAAAGCACTGGGAAAATGCTGGGGCAGATTTAGATGCCTAATACTTCTAATTTATAAGGTATATTAATTGAATGCCATGATGCACCCACTGGTATTATTACAAGAAATAATGCATTTATTATTTGCATCTACAGCCTTATAAACAAGAAGTACTCTTGTATTCTTATTAGTATTGTACAAAGAATACTCAGCTCACTGCTGGTATACAATACCAATATAGCCGCCATCTTGGTATTTGTCGCATAGCAACGGAACTGTTAATTTTCTACTCTCGTGGCCACTGAGCTGTAGCCTTTTTGCTGCCTCTTATTCTGAATTTACTGTAGATATTCATAATAAGTTTCATTTATTCCTAAGTCAACTGTGCTGCAGGTCTTTAGAATAAAAGTGAAAATGTATTGTACAAATGGATAATTATTCTTTTCAAATCAACATCCCTTGTAATATAGGTTCCTGAGCTAATGCTCTATTTATACTGTTATCCTAATGACAGAACAAAAGTAAAAAGCTGTTTTTTATCAAGAGCTACTCAAAAGTCAACTTTCTGGCATCACCGGCTATGCAGGTTTTCAGGATCTCCTTAAATCATCTTGAGATAGAAGGTTGAATGTTCTTTACAGTTATTTTTTGGGTCTAAAACTTCAGTTTTTCTCCTCATAGATAATAGATAATTTCCCTTGATACAAGTGCTGTCACCAAAATGCGTGAGTCTGCTCTTATTTTACAATTACATGGTAATAGATATCTGAACTGTTCTGTATTTTATATATATATATAATATATTTGTATAGTTTTTGAGCATAATTGTTTATATGTATTGGATATGACACAAATTTTTACATTCTAGTATGTAAATTTGATATATTACTGAATAACAAAATTCTTTTTTTATAACACGTTTTGCAGGATTTTTGTTGTGGTTTTGTACTTTTCTCGATATTCTGTTATTGTTCTTCAACCTCTTCTGTGTTTTCAATGCATTCTTCTAGCAGAAATGTGTAATACACTGGCTGTCCTTCTCTTGCGTGTTGTTCTGTCAGAGGTCAGTGATTTTACTGAATGTATCAGTAAGACTGATGTTGAGCACCTACCTCAATGATGCATCGATCTAATATCAAAACTGTTTATTGGAGGCCTTTAATTCTCTTCAGGGCACTTTGCTAGGGAGAACATCATACTCTTTTAGATAAATGTTACAGTATAGGCTGTGCACACATTATGGTTTACAAGAAACACACTATTATAAAACTGCCCAAGTCTTCTCATCTTCTAACCTTATATATGAGTGCACTTGCTTGGGATATATTAAATTGGAAAACCAAACAAAATGAAAGATCGAGACACTGCCCTAAATAAGCTGCAAACACGGTTCTAAAATGTCTAAAGAATATAGTTTGCCCCTCTATGGGCAAACCTTTAGAGGCTAGATTTATAAATAGAAGGGTTTTGAGCAGAAGGCTGCCTGTGGTACTCAATTTTCAATATATTCTGCACTATTGGAGAACCATTTTGAATACCAAAGTATATTTGCCCATTAATTTGTCAATAATTTTGGTAGCACCACATATGCGTTACATTCTGTTTACTATCCAAAGCAGATATTTCTTATATAGGTGTCAGATCTACTTTAAAATAGTGAATCTGAAGGTTGAATACCCGACTTTTTACTTGTATAGGAAAATTATTGTAACATTTAATAATAAGAGGCAACCATATACAGGGTTATAATAAACACAACAGATTCTCTTCTAGAGTATAATGATCTACTGTGACGATAACTGATAGGTATACCAAGGGACTATCCAGGGTAGGATAGTCAGGATTGGCTTTGTGATATGGTGGGGCTATGGGGATAGTAAAATACAAGTTATAAGTAACAATAGTATTTGGTATTTATATGAATTGTCTTACGTGAGTATTACACAAGTGATGCTTTCCCCTTTAAATGTGTATGTCAAAGAGACTCCGAATAGCGAATGTCTGTAATTCTAGATGGCAGTAAATGTTGGCGCTGCCTGTCCCGTCTGCTAATTGACTAGTATTTGAAGAAAAAAATGTCTTTTGTACAAAACATTGAATGAGAATATAGAATTCTGAAATGTCTAAGGCATCCATTGTGACATACCCTAATCGTAAAATGCTAGACTTTAGTCTCAAGAAGCTCGTTCCATTTGTTGATAATAGAGACCAGTAGGGTCACAAAGAAGAGAAGTCAGAAGCCTTTCCATAGATGTGCTAGACTGAGGAATTTACCATATGTTATGTACATAT
Organism: Spea hammondii; assembly: GCA_029215755.1. Lineage (NCBI taxonomy): Eukaryota > Metazoa > Chordata > Amphibia > Anura > Pelobatidae > Spea > Spea hammondii. The sequence continues at coordinate 29,078,345 of JARDYJ010000002.1, forward strand.
TCTGCATTCCAGTTATACTTGTTTCCTAAATCTAGGACATTCCTCACCCCCTTCTCAGTGCCGTTTTATAGCCCTGTCACAGTAGAGTAGTGAAGTTACGAGCAGCTAATCCCTTGATAGGGTCCATAAGGCCCCCATTGATGGTTACCTTCTACTTATATGGTGCATCATTGAAATACCATATGGGCCATTAGTGAGAAACATTGGAATGTGCAACTACAAATTTCAGAGCATGACTAAGAAAACAAAAGATCAATGGCTATTTCACACAACATTTTATGCACCTAGACACTATATAAATACTTGTGGCAATTATTTAACTTTGAATGGAAGAATAAAATGTTAAACAATTATTCGATCTATAGTTAGAAATGTAAAGTTAAACGGGTCAAAAATGAACTTGTCTAAGTTCAAACATCCTACTCCATTTAGTCAAGAAGAGGCCAAAGCAAAAAAAGCTCAAGGAAAGGTTTGAAGAGTAACACGGAATCTTTGTAACCTGATAGAGGAACATTTCTAGCTTTGGTCACTGGTAGAAAAGTTGGAATAAGACAGTTTTGTGGCCTTTACTATAGACATATTTCTATTCATATTTCAAATCCCATTTTACAGAACTGTGGGATATACTGTGTTTTTTAAGTTAATAAATGATAATGCTTTAAAATGTGTGTCTCATATAGCCCCATCAATGAAAAATACATATTAACGAGGCCTGTAAATCCTCTAATATACGTTAATTTAGGGACGGACTAAAGTACTTAGCTTCAGGTGAAGTGCTTAACCTGTTTTTGTGCCACTTTTTAGCCGATTTCATCTCCTATGAGCCTAGTAGCTGAGATAGGGGTCTGCAGAATCCCTTCATGCATTTACAATTATAGGATAAAGGGGGGACACCTGGATTAAAGTTTAAATGATGGCTGGAGTTTTCCTTTGATAAATCTATGTTGTCGGATTAAATGTTCCTTTTAAGTAAATGATTGAAATTTCACAGACTTTAGTTTTACTGCTGTAGTAAAATACTACTCAAAGACGATGTCCATACGAAAAGTTGCATGCTGTGCTGGGCAGTAACTTCACCAATATGTAAAACATTACACCAAATCGTTCCACTGTAGACATATTTGTATTTTGTGTAGTGTTTCATCTAGCATACGAAAGAAACCTTATCTGTCCTGATAAACTGTGAAATTAATTTTACGGTCAGGTACAGGTCTCAATAAGTCTAAAAAACCAGGGGATTTATTAGGTTTATAAAGCAAGATGGTATAAAATTAAAAAATTAAATGGAATAATTAGAATTCTTGTCTCTAGAATAAAATGCTCATTCTAATAAATTAGTCTCAATATATGAGTAATCTGTTGTTTACCGTTTATACATTGATTCATATATGTAGTAATGTTTATTAATGTGTGTTTAAACGTGTTTACTTTGTTTTGGATGGAACAAAGACTTGCAATGGATAGTCCTCCAGTTTGGTGATCTTTCTGCCAAGGAAAAAATATGTAGCCATTAGAGCTTTTTAAAATTTTTCAAAAAATGAGCGTTGAGAAACCACTTAAGAAAAGAAAAAATATTTCTGGAGACTTTCCATGTATAGTGAGATATTTGATGAAAGCTGTTTTGCTTTTATTTTGCTATCTTAGTAAAGATTGAGTTATGAGAGGGAGAAAACCTCAGGACAATATGGTTTAAACAAATATCTCTACAATTACAGACATAAAAAAACAATTTATATACAAGTAAGTTTGAGAATTATTACCATGTTCAATTTTTCCCATTCATATATGGCTAATTTCCTGATCCATAATCCTTGTAAAGATGTGTGTTACTTGGATATAATAACATATCTATTATTATATACATCTGTACAAAGATGTTATCTTATGGGTGTGAATGCTTTTCAGAAAAACCTATATCCATTTAAGGCCACCCCAATATTAGGTCACACCTTTTACATTTAGATGCCTTTGTAATTATAAGTCAGAACAGGCAGGTACTTTAATGTTCTCATTATAAGACACAGTGGTTTTCTGAACAATAATGTGGGTGAAATTTAGCCTTATGGTCCTGCCAATACCGTATTAAAGTATAACCGCAGAATAAATGAAGCCTGTAACCAAACATTGAAGTAGCTTGTTGAATACAAATGTTTTCCTGGGATTTCTCTCTCTTTTTGTCATATTAAAACCAACACTACAAACCTCTTGATATGGTTGCAGACCAGTTTCACACTATACTAATGATCTGAAGGTATATAGCATTGATAGGTGTCTCCTCAGTAGTGAGGCCTCCTTGGAGAAGGGATGTTAGATACCCCGTCAGAGTGAACAGATGGAGAATGCTCAGCTGTCTCCAAATGGCCCTGATGCATATTTATTTCCTCCGAGTTGCGCTGTGGCTTCTGAAACTGCACAGATGGGGAACGGCCTGTTGGTCAGTCTCTATTTCCTAGTGATGTCCAGCTGCTCTGTATTTGATATATGGGTGAACAGAGTGGACATACACAGAATTTAGTTTAGTGTCCTGCTTTGGGAATAGAAGGCTCTAATAGTGGCTTGCTTTGGGAATAGAGATCTTTAATGGGGGATGGTGAGACTTTTTTTCCTCCATCTTTCTAAGCATTTGTACATTAACTAAGCTTTGATTTATCAATCATGCTCATTTATCAACATGACTTTTGCTTTTTGTTTTTTTCTTGTGGAAGGGCATGGAAGTCCCAAGAGTGATGACCATATCTAGCCTTCACTGTGTGCTATATAACATTAAATACAGTATTTTCTTCAATAAACATGTAAATATTGTAAATACAAAAAGTGATTACTTGTATATGCCAATCACCTAAAGTATACTGTTAATATTCTGTGTGCAAAGTATTAGATATTAATATTAGTTCCTTTTTACAATTAGCTTTTTCAGCTAATTACAGTAATTGGGTGGGTCATGTGTCATTTAGACTAGGACTAAATGGTATGTAGGCTCAGGGCTGGCTTATCTTTATATTAGTTATAGTTCCAAAACCTGTTGGAGAGTGATGTGTTAACCTATTATATCCTAGAACCTTGAGTTTGGTAAAAGTGATAGAAGTTTAAAATTTTCCAGGCAAGCCTTACAACTTGTTTCTATACAACCAAGGACAATTTTCTGTCACATTGTTATATTACCTGCCTCATGCGCTACTAATTCTATAATTTAATCATGAATAAAATAACATTAAAAACCCACATGCTTATGTAGCAATGCATGTAGACTTTCAACGCTCTCTCTCCCATCTGTGTGTATGTTGCTTGTCTTGAGGCCACTGTCTCAATTAATACTTAATCATCAGTTCACTTGAAAGTGTATTTTGGCCATGAAGTGATGAGATAAACTGTGCTATGTTTTGCCCCATTTCCAAGAGTGATTAGATAATTTCACAGTGTTTCAACCGTCCTAGAGACCCTAAAAGGAAAAGCAGATGACCCTGAGAGTGAGGCAGAATTAGCCCATTCAGCAGGTCTGCAGGTGTCGGTGAGTTATAGAATTTTGTTTAAATGGCATGCACAAGATATTTGATACAGTAAAATGTAGCGCACTCGTTCCAGGCAAGAATAGTAATGACATATTTTCAAGCCTTATTTCTATGGAAAAAGTTATTGATTCCATTACTAGTATAATTTGTTTTGTACGTCGACATATTGATCCTGAAGCGATAGGAATACAAAAAAAAGTATTACGCCCCATTGATGCCCTAAATTTGTATCCAGTTATCTTTTGGTTTTCAGAATTTGCAAAGTATGGGGAGGCAGCGACTGGACCTCATCTTCTCAAAACATATAACTACGCACAGTGCTCTTCAAACATCAGATCTCCATAAGATGACATATGAGACCCAAGAGGCAACAGGAGCCTAGGAAACAGAGTAAAATATTGTTCTGCATCACAAAACTTTGAAGATTCCCTTGACTTTTTCTTGTATGTAACGTAGAAGAAAAGTAATAATTGACCATATAACCGTTTATTAAAACTCAACATTTGCTGTACAATGGAAATTAAAACCAATGACAGAACCCATTAAAGGTACACGCCAGCCCTCATATAAACATTAATGCTTATAACGGCTGAACATTACCACATGATTATTGTTTACATCAGAATCCTCTCTATACATGGTTCCTCGCGCTCCAACTCCCTTACTCACATATTTGGCTGAACGCATCTTCTGCTTGCATATGTGCCAAGTACTTACATCCAGCCAGCTATTTGAGGCAGTATACGTTCCCTTTTATTACACAATAAAAGAGCAAAAGAGTATGGCGAATGGAGGATTTTTGGAGTCCTAAACAGGCCTTTCTTTTACATTCTTTTGGATTATAGGTTAAAAATATGACCTGTAAGCCATGTTGATTTGCCTTGCCCTCCCTGACGGCATTCATCGTTGTTATCCTGTTTTAAAGTGACAATGCAAAGTAACACACTTTATGCATGATTATTTTGTGAAGTGTATGGTTTCATTGAGTATGGCAGAAAAGTTCCCTTTGTTATTATACTTCTCTTCCGTATTAACCTGCTGACTAGAAACGTAACAGCTAAACACAAGGTTTTTACATTGAGTGGGAATTTAGCCAGTGGGTAAATATCTTTTAAGACCTGTTTGTCTTGACAGTTGAGTGAATCTCCAAAGAAAATTCCCACAAGATATTATTAGAAATGAAAGTGTTTGGTCTTTTTTAGTCTACAATGAAGTGATTTTGTTTTCATGTGTTCTGTATTTTTTTAAAATGGCTGCTTCATTCATCTTACTGATGTCCTGTTAGTTCAAAAATCCAATGCAACGGTGACCTTGTAAAAACATAAATTATGCTGAGAATACAAATGTTTACATGAAAATGATCACTTTAAATTATATGTTTCTCTGCTTCTGTCTTTTTTTCATCGCTGTGTAGTATGGCACAAACATGGGTGCTAACGACAGCCAACAATATGGAAGCTGAACAAGGAGCAGTCCTTGTTGATGATGTAGCAATCATTCTTTGATGGATCTGAGCTTGCACACCAGTTCCTTGGCTTATGAGGGTGTCATTGTCTGCGGGCTATGTTTTGTGGTCCCTGAAGTTTAATTCTTTTCACAGCTGTGATTTTGTATTTCCTATCACTACGGCGGCTTCCTTTCATACTGTCTTTTACAAGCACATCCAGCTGCGGTGATCTCCTAACCCACGCGTCCGTGACTCTCGCTTTGCTGCAAAGACAAATTGTCAAGAAATCGGATGGCTGTGCATGACTCCACGGATGCATGCTATCAAGAAGATTAAGTATGTGGGTTAAGGATGTGATTTCCCTCTTACCCTTTCCTCCTGGGAGATAGGATTTAATCAGTCTACATTCAGAGACAGCATAAACAAGCGCTTAGCATTTCTACCTTTTAATCTTTTGACCGTGTTGTCTGGGTGTTCTATGTGTTGGAGCTTTATAACAAGGAACATATCTGTTTTGTACAGTGGGCCCTTGTTAAAACTGTCATTCTTTAGCTTTCCAATTGACAGCCTTTTTATTTATCCTGGTCATTAGAGATGAGAGCACACGCCTAGCAAAGCATGTGACATTTCTGACATGTAGGCATGCTCACCTGTTCTTAACTACATCTGAGACTTAAGCTCTATCCTGCGCATTCGTATATTTTTGAGTCGGTATACGTCAGCCGCCAACCATATGGATACTTACTCTGGGGCACTTGTATTAACCCTTGTGTTACAGGGTTCAGGCTTGAGTAACTAGAGTATTGCTAAAAAAGAAAACTGATGCATTTTTTTAGACAAGCAGAACAGCATACACTTAGGAAAGCTTAAAAGTAGTTAAATCATGCGTACCTGTTATATTCAAGAAACATGTACCGTATTTGCTCGATTATAAGACGGGGTTTTTGTCAGAGCAAAGGTTTTTTTCACCTCAAATAGGTCTGACTATGAGACGACTAAGATCCAGATCCCCGCAACTGCAGGATCCTCCTGTCTCCCCCCCCCCGCCCCACTTACCGGTACTTCTGAGTCCCCGGTGTGTAGCAGGGGCAGCGTGTAGATGTCTTCCGCTGCAGCAGGAAGGAGGTGTGGCTAGCGGCGGGGGTTGTCTGCGTCCATCGCGCAGACCTTCCCCGGCTGTCAGAGATCAGAGTTCCCCGCACTGGTGCCGGTGCCGCACCGTTGTGGGGAACTCTGATCTCTGACAGTCAGGGAAGGTCTGCGCGATGGACGCAGACAACCCCCGCCGCGTAAGTGCGTGGGATCTACACGCTGCCCCGGCCACATGACAGGGAAGTCAGAAGCACCGGTAAGTTTGGGGGGGGGCGGGGGAGTGTTAAATGGGGGGCATTTCCATTTCTCCATTTCTGGAGGCAGAGTGCTCTGTGAAATGCCTTTTTACCCTCTTAATGCCACTCTGCCTCCAGAAATGCCTTTTTAACCCTCTATACGCCACTCTGCCTCCTGAATGCCTTAAACCTCCCTATATGCCACTCTTCCCCATAATATGCCTTTTAACCCTCTAAATGCCAGAGTGGCATATAGGGGTATAAGGCATTTCTGGAGGCAGAGTGGCACATAGGGGGTCAAAAGGCATATCATGGGGCACAGTGGCATTTAGAGGGTTAAAAGGCATATCATGGGGCACAGTGGCATATAGGGGGTATAAGGCATTTCTGGGGCAGATGTGCATAACTGGGGGGCAGGTTGGAAAATAGAAGGAAATAAAACCAAAATATTTTTCTCAATCATAGCTTTTATTAAAAAAGAATAGTTTAGATGAATTAACATTTACTGGTAAAACTTTTTTCCTATAGGGTCATCTTATATTCAGGCTTTTTCTTTTTTTTTCCTAAATTAATATTCAGATTTGGGGGGTGGTCTTATAATCGAGCAAATACGGTATATCAGTTTTTTTTACAGAGGAATGCCCCACTCTCAGACCATTCTGCAGATATTTTTGCCCTGTCGTTCTCTAGTCTATCTTGAAATATCTCAGACCATGCTTCTGATCTTCTTTAACAAATTGCTTGTGTACTTAAATGTGCCAAATATTGCCTGCTGGTGATTTAAATATATATATATATATCTATAGAAATAATTAAATACAAACCGTATTGCTAGTTAAAAGCGTGTATTGCCAGATGTTTTGACAGTCTAAAGTCCCCTTTAAAGTGCATTAGGAGATATTTTCCCACAAATGAAGCACTGTAGATGATGAATGAGCGATCCATAAAGGAGCTGTATTCTTACCTAACTCCCACTCATAAAATGCCTTTGAAGGCCACCCATTATTCCACCATCTCAGTCCACGGTTCATGATTGTGTGACTGGTTATTCTTTATCTCCTATTTTTACTGTGTACTACTATCCACTCAAAAAAAAGTGTTCAGGAACGTTTGAATTCACAGTGCAATCCACAGTGTACTCTCTGAGTATTGAGCGGACGATGTAGATCCCTCCTTAGTCTGACATAAAGATTTTAGGACAGCCTTACAATATTGGTGTCCCCCTAAGCAGTGTTTCCTCTAATTTTTAGTTGGTGTGCGCGCTTAATGCTTGTACAAATGTAAATCTGAAACATTCAAGATAATGTTTGGTAAAGTATTGGTAGACTTAAAAAAAAGAAAAGGAAAACTGATGCATTATTCAGAGAAGCAGAACAGCATACACTTCCGAAAGCTTAAAAGTAGTTATGCGGACTTGTTATATACTAGAAAGATGTATATCATCCTCACTCCATATTGCATCACAATCATTCGCCTCCATCTTCATGCCCCCTAACATAACTTCTCATCGTCTCCATACCCACCCAGCATTACTCCCATTATCTTCATACCCTTCCCTTAGCATATTAATACAAACATGTTCATACAACCCTAACCTCCTCGTCTTCCGCGCCTGGCAGTCCACAGAGGAAGACTGCGCCACAGTCAGAGGGTGAGGAGGTGAGGGGAGACATACGTAAGTAACCTTTTGTGAGCACATACATTTCCATTGTGCCCTGGTTGCAACACGTCTACATCTTAGAGGAAACATTGCCCACTGCGACCTATGCTACAGTTGACGTCTGGTTACCCTAACTTGATGTAATATTGAGATCAGTCCAAGCAAATTGAAATTTAGATGCCGTATGGGTACCACTCTCTAGTATATGCTTAGTATAATTATAATTCAGATGTGTATTCTGTGCTGATTAATTAGGTAGTCACTGAGGTGTTTGTAGTATTTTCCTTTAGCTAATTAGGGTTTTTGTTTTAAGATTTTTTTAATTAAAAAAAACCCCTATATCGGGTGCACCAGCAAATTTATGTGAGTAAATCAGAAATACGACTAAATCTTTCATTTCATAATCCTTTCTATCCTCAGTAGCAAACACACTTTGGCCAAAGGGGGCAATTGGATGAACATAACTCTGTGCTGTTTGTTTAACCTTATTACTTTGGCAATGTCTCCATCCAGTAATCCCATTTTACAATTGGTATTGTAGTTGTGAAATGGCTACCCCAGTATCACACCAAGAAAAAAAAGCTTTTTTTTATAGGTGCAGCTGCTGTCCACTGTGGGATGAAGAAGCCTGCCGTATGATGTCAATTCTTTAACAGTATTCAGCAAATATTTGTGCTTTTAATTTTTCCCTTGCATACTGCGCACGATTACCCCCCCAATAAACCGTTGATCTTTTGAAAAGCTCATGTTGCGTTAAGTGAAAAAAAAAATCTTCAACAAAAGATCAGTTTGGGACGCTGCTGAATAGATTAACAAGATTTCCATAATTAGGGGCTAAAACGAACAATGGGATCCTCCCCTCCCCACCTTCCATTGCTCCTTTGTCTCCAACAGTATATAATGGGCAGGCAATGAGGGTGGGAATTTGCCGAACCATTTGGTCGCTGGACAGTCCTTTTCTCACGCAGTCAGGTCAAGAACTGAAACATCTGTCCTATTTCTGGAGCTTTGATAACTCTCTCCCACCTGTTCTTCTACTTATTTTGTATATGCAATGGTTACTATTCGTATTCCTTCCCTTTTTTGTCACTCAAGTTATGTGATGTTTGATATTATAGATTGCGGTAGAGTATGCAGAGTAATGTGTGCAGTACACACTTTGCTTTATACATGTTCCAATTTTGGATGCGGTATCTAATGTAGTATGTCTTTTGCCTACTTTCAGGTGTACATTGCTGACAGTGGGGTAATTATGACGTAAAGATTTTGGGCCCCTGCCTTTTTTTTTTCTCTTGAGCGATTCTATAACACTTTCTTTGGTGCATACCTATCCATCGCCCTCCCCTTGGTAGGTGTTCCTACCACTTGGGAGGGCAAAACCACACATGCACATGTTTTGAGCTGATGTCAACCATGCACGAAGGAGATTAAACATAATGCAGGCAATACCCCAGAGCCTGGGACTGCCTCGGGCAATCCAAACACACAGCCTTAAGTAACCGATTTGGTATCTTTACTTAACAGTGTTCCACAATATAAAGAACTTTTTATCCAAAGGTGGGTGTCTTCCTGTGCTAGGGTTATGAATCCAGTCCCTTTTTGTGAATGCGTGGAGGGCAGGAGTTCGTAGTGCGCTTTGACCATGTTGTACTGTATTACTTGGCTTGCCATCTGCCTTGCTTCCAATGGATGTACCTACAAGTACTGACCCCACTCACTGGTGATTCTTCTTACATCATCTTTAGGTTGATTTTAGTTTTGAGGTTGGGCATAATGCCCTCAGCTTCTGTTTCCAAGCATCTTACCCGATCATGGGTGTTTTCCATTCACAGACCACAAATTGGAAAAAACTGGAAAGTATTAATAATAGCAGAGTTCCTTCATTGAGAGCTGTATAGTGTGTTTATTCACCTTCTTTTCACATTAAAAACCAGACCAATTCTAATAATACATAAAACAATGCAGGTATTTTAGCTAGTAATATTTTATTTGTAGTGTTATCTAAGGTAACATGTGTTGTACACAAAAAACTTTAGCTACAGTTGCTTTTCAAAAAGATGAAATACGTTATTAAAGGGGACAGATTTAAACACGTAGAATTAATTAAGAATAGTGTCTATTTATAATTTATTTCCCTTTTGTAGAAAGGTGTTCTGTGAAGCTGACTAAATGTAGCATTGCAAACATCATTACTAAGACCCACACCCTTCCCAGAAATAATCAAAATTAGCTTATTCATACTTTTTCCAGGAAAGCTTATCTGTCATTTGTGACATAAAAGGAGGTTTAAAAATCTTCTTTTGATGTTTGCTCTACTTTTCCCACTTCTCATTAAAATTGCACAGCCCCTACACCTTTATTTTTGCTGTTTTCTGTTGGAATAATTCTTAATTCCTTGTTTGTTCAGGGCCCTCCTCGCCTTTTCCTTCAGTAAGTCTACATTGTCCTATGTGCCCATTGTACAGCACTGCAGAATATCGTGGCCCTACATAAATCATCTATACGTTTTAAAATCCTGTGTAGGGGGCACAATCAACTCTAATAACTATATATATATATCTATATATATATATATATATCTATATATATATATAGATATATATATAGCAATACAAAACGCTAAATTTAAAACAATTTAAGATCATTCAGTCACTTTTTTATACTTGGACACCACTCTTCTGCAAGGTTTCAGTTGCTCCTTATCGTGATTGTTAGATCCCATATATTTATTTTTATTCCGCCTCCGGTTTATATGGTTAATGCACTTACACCATTAAATGGACAATGGCACAAAGGCTTACTATACTTTGATATGATGAATGGCAATCCATTGGAGGTGAAGTGCAGTAGCAGTTCGGGCTAGTATGGGCTTTTTAAAGGTTGTTTTGTAGAAAGGGTATTATTATTTGGTTCTTTAAAAAAATGACCTTGATTAAATATAGAATACAGTGAGATGTGAGAAAAAAAGACGGTTCTTGCTTGAGAAGTGTTGTTAGAAGTTAGAAATACAGCAAAATGACCCCCAATAATTGCTAAGGTCCATGTTTCTATCCAGCTACCTGTCTATAGTGTGGATGTAATTATAGTCTCCTATCCCTCTAAGGATAAATTTAGTGTCCATTTTCTAAAGTATCATTACCCAGAATCCTTGGTACATTGGCTCTTGATCTAGCTTAGCTGGCTTTTTAAGAGCTCCTTTCATCTTTGAATGATGATGTCATTTGTGAACTGTGAAAAGTTTTCAGAAAATTGCACAAAAAAGCCTGGCAAAAAAAGATGGTGAATGGATGAGCTAAACAAAAACTTTGTAATTCTAGCAGGCAGCCAACAGAAAATTGTGTGAAATATGTTGTCTAGGGTGGTCCTTGTGTAAGAGATACCAGTGCCCATGATTGCATATCCATGTCAAATCAATACAACACAATGTTTACAAGGGAAGCACTAAAACTGATGTAATCTATCATAGGTGGTGGTTTTGCTGAACCAAACAGCAGAGGACTGGTCTCTATAATTACATTTTCTGCAAGTATATTTGTAACCGTCAAAAATATTAGAAGTTCTCCCTTGCCTATATTTGAATCTACAAGTTAAGATTGAGATGTCTGTTTAAAGATCCCAGAAGGTCTTGCGGACTGCTCCTAATGATAATATCAAGCCATAGTGAACCCATGACATTGAAAGTCAGAGGTCGTTAAGAATTAAATTGTTTACGTAAAGTTTCAGAGAGAAACTTCTTCATTAACCTTTGATGACGTTGGATCTAATTTTGATTTTAAGGTCTAGGGAACTTGGCATGCATGCATTAGTTGTACCGGTAACAGAGTGACTTGTTTTGAGCAATAGTGCATAGAAATCGGGGTATTGGTGTTTCTCGTGTATAGTTTGGTGTAGTCCTTTGTATTATTATTATTTGTATTAATATTTATTGTTTTATATAGCGTCATCATATTCCACAGCACTGTACAATTGGGTAAAGAGGACATAGCAAGTAATATATAACAAATCTTACAGGGACCTGAAGATGTGGGTTATCTGTAATAAACTGGGGCTCCGATATCTCATTCTGTGTTATGTTTTTCTATAGAAAACACAAGCAACAGCTAATCAGGGGTTTTACAATAAGCCACCATATAAATGACTTGCGTTGAATTCTTGTTTTTCTCTTACGCAGCTCCGGGATTTTTTTGGCAGTTCTCTCTAAAAAGATTTAACTGTGCCTTAAAGCATCAAGTAGAACTTCAGTGGAGAAAACCTGCTCTAATTTTCATGAAAAAAGACCTATTCGGAAGAAACTCTTTGCCATCACTAATAACCGTTTACCTATCTGTGGCACTTCTGATAATGGCATGTAAGCACTGGGCATGTCGGATAAAGCTGCACATAGACGCTGTTTAAATCCTCTTGTGTAGGTTTGATATACAAAATAGAAGCGGTGATGCTGTATAAGTCAATTAAAGCATTAGGTAATCTAATTGTGCCACAGCCACAAAGTAGCTTAAAAGCTGCTATGCAATTGAATAGTCCTCTGGATGTTCCCAGCCCCCACCTCCAATCTGACTATCCCCCATGGTCTTTATGAAAGAGGGGAAAAGACACAGAAGGACAACAATAGTTCTAGTGGGGCCAGCTCATGCAGATGTTGGGAGAGTTGTTAGCTACAGCCTATAGCCACAGGGCAAGGAATACTTTGTGCGTAAAAATCGGGCTGTATGGATGTAATATAATCAACAAAGCCGTGGTGAAGGGGGGGAAGGTTTTTAGCGTCCACTGAAATTTGGAATTTGTTTTGCCCTCAGCAAGTTTTTCAATCTTGTCTCTGTTCATTAGTTAAAGGGGGGGGGAATGATCAGTGGAGAAATTGTGCAATTAAAGTTACTTATCCCGCAGACATTGATGTGTGATTAACATTCCTGCACGCCGCTGTGATTACTTTCTTTGTTCAAAACCTAGAGGAGGGAAGCACTCCAAAAAAAAAAGAAACAAACAAAAATTAAAAATAAGGGCAGGTTTTCCTTGCTAATTAGAATAAAATAAAGTATTTTAATGGTAACGGAACACACAGATCCGTACAGAAGTACCGAATGAGCACTACATTCTTTAAGTACAAATAAGATGTTGAGTATCAATTATATCTATCTGTACATCCATGTATGGATTAACCTTTTCTGTGCCAGGTGATGAACATGCACTTCTGGTGCTTGGTGGGTTAACTTTTGGGATGCCAGAACATCATTAATAATGTTTCTAAAGGTTGTATGACTATGTATTCTCCATGGGTCAGAGCTTCACCACCTTAATTTTAGGTGATGGATAAAAGTGATAGATGTGCCCCATGTGTCCTCATCATAAAATAATGTATATACTTATCTGTAAGTTCTTTACATTTATTAAACCATTCCGTAAAATGCATTCTGTAACAATGACATATATATAAAAAATATGTGTCCTTCTAGCTTTGGCATGTACACCATCCCTTGCGTTGTTCTTCGATTGTTGCAGCTACCTGTGTGTTTAGCAGCCTATGCCGCTAGGCAACCAGTTTGTTTTTTAAGGTTATTGGACTCGTGGTTGAACTATTCACGTCCCAATAATATTTGGCAGCTGCCACGCGCAGAAATACATGTTGTGTTATAGGCTGTTTAATTTTAGTTCAATCAATGTTATGGGTATCATCACGTATTTGGCTGCACTTCACTGATATGTCTGCATTCCAAGCTCTGACGTATGCACATTGACTGATATATTCTCGTCTGCTGTTGAAATTCGGGATAGGAGTCATATAGCCGACCAGGTGCTACAATGATGTCACCCACTGCCCACGGCAGTGTTACGTTCTCCCCTACATAATGCTTCATTCACGCTGTGCATATAACGTATATAATCTTCAAATAGTAAGATCTCAAAAGCCTGGTCCTCCCCTAATATTTATGTCACGTAATATTTTTGTTGACCTCATTCTGTTGTGTTTAGATATATTGTCTTAGGCTTGGTCAATTTTGGTTGAAAAATAATCTTTTTTTAGCTTTGCCTTTCATTTAAGGTTATTCTCCAGCAGCAGTAACTTGCAGCATGCGCAATTTAATTACAAATGTAATTACAAAACTGTAAATGTGCAATACTTAACTAAAATAAAACTGTGTTGGTATTATAGTGTATCCATTTTAAAATGATTTGTATGTAACATCATTAACAGATCTTTGATACTTGTAGTAAGACACATTACGCAGTTATTTTATGCCAAATTAAATGTTCTCCTTGATGTGTATTGACGTGAATATGGAACATGCATTAATATATGAAATGCTGTGATTTGTATTAAATATACATATATGCATCTCTTCTCTCCTCTAGATCTGCGGTTTGCAGCTGACGCCAAAGTATTTGTGATTTAGAATCTGATCGTTTACTTCAGGAAATGCACTTCAATCAGATAAATAAATATTGATTTCATGGGTAAGCATATTTTTCTATACCATTAAGACATGTTAATTATGCATTTGCAAGGATGCAGTTTTGGCAGTTCTTAACTTATTATTAGACTGGTTAAAAGTTTTTTTTTTGTTTTTTTTTAACTTTTTTAAAGCCTTGTAAGCTGGACTTCCCAAGGCCCGTCATAAAAAAATGCAATATATCATAACATACTTTTATTGCAGCTCTGAGCTCCGTAGTTCTGTTGGAATATCCCAGTAGATGGCTACTCCAGTAGCAAGGAGGGCAGGCAGCCATGTATTGTTAGGCCTCTCTATCCCCGGCCGTATACAAGAATATTTTTCCTGAGTGTGTGCTCTGTGATAGAATTTACCTCACACCCTGCTTTAGTGCCAAAGAGTTTTGCGCATTCATCTTCAGGGGCTAGAAGAACCATCAGATTATCACATTGTAGCAGCCATTAAATCACACATTTCCACAGAAATTGGTTGTGGAACAGTATCGACGCAGGTCTTTATCTTTCAAGGTAGCCATATTTGTTGGTCCAGGAGAAATAAAAGATATGTTCTATCTATACATTAAGACTGTTACTGTCTAAATAGGGCCTAGCTAACCCTGTTGACACCTCTACAAATTTACTATGATAAGCTTTTTATCACATGGTGAGATTACAACCTTTTCACACTTCATCAGGCATATGAAATAAATGAACAGCTGCAATCAGCAATGGCTTTTAACTCAAGTGAATATAGCGCATCAAATATATTATTATTATTATTATTTATTTTGCTTCATTTACATTTTAGCTTCTTTTTTGCTGCAGTCTTCTTTGTAGTTCGGTATACTAGGTACCCCAAAATGTTGTGTAAATTAGAACCAACAGACTCATAAAGCTGTTGTATTAACAGGCAGATACATCTTTCATACACAACCCCATCTCTTCTACCAAAAGACTTAATAGTCATTACCATAGCAAATATAGTAACAGCCCAACCAAAGCCGCAATAGCAGTAACTTAAAACATAAAAATGCTATTGTATGTAATGGCAGAAGTAGAAAGAATGAGTAAATGTAAAGTATATGAGTTTCGCATATTTGAGCGTACCAAGCCCTCTAGATTTACTGTTTTTGGTTATGTGTTGTTTTTTGTTTTTTTTTTTAGAGAATTCCTTGTATTAATTGATAATGGCTATTATTCTCACTTTTGGAAAGTTTGCTTTAGCACTATGTCTAAACTGTATGGGCTAATGCTCAAAATGAACTAAACTACGCTAAAGGTTAAAAGGGCTGAGCTGTTAATTTGGTGGTCGGTGATAAGGGACTAGTACAAATAAAAAAGAAAAACTTTAAAGGCGCTGTTCCACCGAATCCTCTAAATGTAACACATTTGTAACTAAAGGCACGGTTACAAATATTATCCTTTACCACTAGTATTTATGGTCTCAGACATACTTATTTAATCCTGTAAAAGTTTGGCTTATTCATAATTTTTGACACTAATCAAGTGACACGAAAGCAAACAGTGATAACTTGTTGCCACAGAAACAGCTTCTTCAAAAAGTGTTTTTTCTTCGAAAAGTTGTTAAATTACATCTAATAAGGATTTTTTGGTTACTATTATTGCAATTATTGGCTGTTTAAAGCAGAACAGCACCTTTACAACAAGAATTTCCCTCTTGCTTTATTATTTATGGCTTTATCTTGCTGATTTAACTATGCATTACACAGGGTAAAATAAGTTGCATGAGAAACTTACTGACCCTGAAAAATGTTTCACCTCAACCTTCACAATATGGTGAATGCACGTAAGGGAACGTGGGGACATAAATGTATCTTTGTACCCCTCTTCTTCCATGATTCCTATTCACAGATAAAGAATGTATGACTGACATTGTCCTGTTCGCTGCATGTTATGATATTCCCTATGGGTCTTGCAAGACCCCATTAGTAGAGTAAGACTTTCATTTAAATTTGCACGCATGCATTGAAGCCATTGAGAGCCATCCCGCTGCCACTATATTGGAAGGCATTCAAAAGAGCCCAGCAGGAACCTTTTAGCGTACATGTAGTTTTACTAACCCGGTGCTTCACAGACTGAAAGTAAATGGTGCAGTCAAACCTTTCAATGCATTTCTTCCCCTCCTATCCAAGGGTCAAAACAACTTTGTCAGGAAGAGTGTTAAAGCATAGCATATCAAACATTGAACCAAAAGATATGTTTATTTGTGTGTATTTTTCATAGGTAGAAATAAAAATAGTCTCTAGTTAATGCACTTTTAAAATGAAAGGAAAAAAAAAAAATATATATATATATACACACAATATATATAGTCTTATGAAGCCAGTTACATTTTCCCTTTATACTATACAGATTGTGAAGGACTACTACTTAATGTAATGTTTTTTTATGTTATTTTAGCTCTCTTGAAGATGCACTGGACACCAGAGCATGCCCAGCCTCTTAACCAGTGGCCAGAACAACACCTTGATGTTTCTTCGACAACTTCCTCCCCAGCCCACAAACCTGACATTTTCAATAGCAGGCAGAGATTAAACTACGCCTGGGCAAATGATGACATATCTGCACTGACTGCTTCAAACCTGTTGAAGAGATATGCAGAGAAATACTCTGGGGTCCTGGACTCACCATATGAGCGACCTACACTAAATACCTACACAGATGGAGCCTTTGGGCCTGTTAATGGACAGAAGGGTGATGTTGAGCCTTGGCAGATGTCACATGGGTCTGATAGCTCGTATGCAGTTAACGCCTTACATGATAGCCTCTCTGGCTCCAAATCAGGCAATGGGCACATTGGACTTGGCAGCCCAACTGTAGCATCTGGTAATATATCAGATCCTATTTATCCTGGTGGTACGTGTGGAGGGCCTAACCCAGGTGGTCTAGTGGGGCCCCAGGATTATACCTCAACTTATAGTGGCACCTACCTTCCGTCAGGTTACTGTAGTCAACCCACCTCAGCACTTCCACCTACGCATCCATCATCTCTGCATAGCTCAGGACTTCAGCCAACGCATGTGTCACCGGCTCTGGTTCATGGTTATAGTTCCTCGGGCACAATTTATAACTACAGTTCAAGCAGTTATCCCTCTCAGCCTACTTATGGAGGAATGCATCCAACACACCCTCCAG
Source organism: Spea hammondii (assembly GCA_029215755.1). Lineage (NCBI taxonomy): Eukaryota > Metazoa > Chordata > Amphibia > Anura > Pelobatidae > Spea > Spea hammondii. The sequence continues at coordinate 29,095,872 of JARDYJ010000002.1, forward strand.
GATATCTGCCTTCAGGTATTGCTGCACCCACACCTCTTCCACCACATACTATGTCCTCTAAGCCCCCTGTGGTCCCTGGTTATACTTACCAAAGTTCTAGCTTAGCACCAGTTCCTGTCCCTCCTCTGAGCACAGAGTCAGGCAATTCCCTAAAAAGGAAAGCTTTTGACTTAGCAGCAGCAGAGGAAAGTGAAGGCAGGTATAGAAAATACAGCTATGAGCAACCAAAGTCTACCTCCGATTCTTCCTTTCAGATGTCTGATGGTGTTACAAATGAATGCCGGGGCAATGGATTCAGCCGTAATGGAGACACTCCACAGGTGCCCTTTAAAACTGGAAAACGCCATGCAGAAGACGAGCAAGGAGGAAAGTATAATAGCCAATCAATAAAATCTATGGTCTCGCCAACATATACTGAGGAAGGGCCCCTGAGATCAAGTGAAACATTTGGTAAGTTCACCCCCCCTATAATTAATGGTGAGCGGAGAGGTAATGAACAGGGACATGTTTTTGCACAAAGAATGCTAGTTTCAGGGATGAAACCACCAATATTTTGTAGCCCATCTGAAGATCAGTTAAAAAGTATGGACCCTCTGATTCTGGAACTTGTTAATAATGAAGTTGTTGACTGTGGCCCTCCAGTCCAGTGGACTGATATAGCTGGCCAAGTGTCTGTGAAAGCTGTAATTGAGGAAGAATTAGTGTGGCCTATCCTAAGGCCAGGAGCATACACAGGAGCTAACCGGCCTCCAAAGAGCATTTTACTATTTGGCCCCAAAAGCGCCGGGAAAACTTTGCTAAGTAGGTGCATTGCGACCCAGCTTGGCTCCACACTTTTGAAGCTCAGCAGCACTATGCTTCTTTCTAAGTGGAAGAACGAGAGTGAAAAGATCCTACAGACTGTATTATTCATGGCAAGCTGTCATCAGCCTGCTGTGGTGTTAATCAGCGAGATTGAACTGCTTCTCTCAGTTCACGTAACTGAGGAGAACACTCACCTGCATAATCTTAAATCTCAGCTGCTCTCCTTTATGGATAATATAGCTACCTCTTCTGATGACAGCATCATCTTCATTGGAACCTCACAACGTCCTAATGATCTCGATGAAATTGCTCACCGTAGGTTTGCAAAAAGATTTTACATTTCTCCCCCGGATAATCTAGCTAGAAGGCAGATACTCCACCACACCTTGGCTCAGCAAAACTACTGTCTTAGCGAAAGGGAAATGGCTTTATTGGTCCAGAACACTGAGGGTTATTCAGGAAGTGAACTAATTCAACTTTGCCAACAGGCTGGGGCCAATCATCTCCATGGCATTTCTGGTCAGCTGCAGCCAACGTCCTACAAAGACTTTGAGGGGGCATTCTGTAAACTTCAGGCCAGTACCTCTCAAAAACAATTGGACTTATATGTGGAATGGAATAAAATGTACGGTTCCAGACACTGACAATGGAATTACTTTAATGGGTCGCAATGATGACGCTACACTGGCATTTTTGTTATGAGTGCGTGTTAAGTCTTTGACTTAAGTGAAGACTGAGGGGAAGAAAATTATTTTATTTTCTCTTCAAAACCTAAATGTGACTAGTAGATGCCAAAGGGAAAGGCATCTATTAATATGTGTGTGTGTACATATCTGTACAGATATAACCGCTCCTTCGAATGTTACAGAAAAGAATCTGCAACTCTTTTTTTTCATTTAGAAAACTGTTAAAGACATAAGTAGCTCTTCACTGTACTCAGGATAGCTTCTATTTATTGCCAAGTGTTGGCAGTGCCACTGCAGTTTGATGAACAGGAGTTCCGAGTATACCAAGCTCTCAAGGGCTTGTATCCACTAGGCGACCTCACTTACATAGAGTATTTTTGTCAGCCAGAAAATACAGCCCTTTCATGGCACTTTGGGAGTCCTCTTTACACTTGACATAAATTAGGTGACCAGGCTACTTTTGAGGCTCAAGAACCAACAAGTAAGAAGGGATGGAAAGACAAGTACACTGCTAGCTAGATTTTAGGAATGTTGTTTTCCTTTATTTTAAAATTGTGTAGTTTTTTATGTTGTGTTTCCAGTGTTTCTAAATACTCAGGAAAAGTTTACCTCCAAAAGAATGGTTTTTTTTTTGTTTGTTAGTTTTAAGAATGTTCTCTTGAATATCACACAAAGTAAGAGACCACAATAGTACTTGAAATTATTACAAGGAATTAATGTTGAATGTATTATCAGTGTTTTCACTCTAGGTAACAGAAACCTAAAATACAATATCTCACAAAGGTTACAACAGTTTTTTTTTTTACATTGTTATCGTAGAGTTGGTAGAGTAATGTATTTCCAAAATGTTTTACTACCATGGTATGTTGGAACTTTCAGCAGTACCACTTTTTGGATGACCTTTTAAATATTTTTATGTTCCATGTTTTGATCGATTAAGAATGTATTTTGTTAGCTAATCCAAGCATTTACATCGAACAACACTGTTTTTTTTGGTTTGTAATATTTTTACAGTTCAGAAGTTGTTTACATCTTTAATGTTATATTACTTTGTTCTTGATCTTGTTTATTAATTTAGTCCCGGCAGCTACATACTTGCCAGAAAGACCTAATTACCTCCATTACAGACCCTCTTCTGCACTCATCTGTTTGGAACAACTGGTCTCCATTTAAAGCTTTTAAACACATGACAGCGGGCGATATACAATTCTAGATTTACTGCCCATATGGGAAAGTGAAATGCGAACTCTTGTTGCACTGCTTGGATATACCAGTTGCTTGAGTGAATAAATCCTCGAGCCACACTGTGCAACTCTTAATTTAATATGGTTTTTGCAAACCATTAGCTTGAGAAAATAAAGTGTCAAAGAAAAAAAATGCCAAAATTACCAAAGAACTATTTTATGAAGAATGTGAAATACCAAAGTGTTTATCCTTGTAGGAGTGGATTGTTCTTTGTATACCGGAGGATGTACATTGAACTCCAGATTGTAGAATGTCTCCCCATACAGTTTACGCAGAGCTCATTCCTCCATGAGCTAAGCATCTCATCAAAATTGTTTACTAATTGTGAAGACTGTTCTTCTTTTTTTGTGTATGCATCGTTTTCTTGTGAAAATGTGTCCTCTTTAAACCAAAGTTTGTTCGTAGAGTAATATTTAAGAACATTGTAATAGAAAATTCTATTAGTTTTATAGTACATATTTAATCACCCGACCTCTGTGTTATACAGTTTGGAGACCTGTAATAAAAAATAACCTTTTTTTTGTTGTTCTTGTAATATTGACTGAAACCAAAGAATAGACACAGATGTTGAAACAATCGGATAGAATATTTGCTCTTCTCACCAGTAGTCTGTATGCCGTTTTGATAAGTACATGCTATAAGGAATGGCTTTGCACTGAAGTGGTTTCTCATAATGGGGAAGGTAAATATATGAATATATAAAATTGTTGCGCTGTGGCTTAAAACATACTTGGGAACTATCAACTCAAGGTAATAACAAGGCTCTCATGAGGCTTTGAATGCTACATTACATTGCATTGTAAATTATGCCATTAGTTCTCTTATCTAAATAACCATACCAGGGATTCTACAGCTAGTATCAGATATGTCGCTGCAGATTGCGTATAAAGGAGTGCGGTATTCTCCAGTCTGTGGGCGTAGTTTCAACATCTCTACTTATATCCTTACCAATTCTTTTAATTACCAATTATACCAATTTATTTATTCTCATATTTTTCCCCGACTATGATGGTAAAAAACTAGTGTCTTCCAAAGACCCAGCTTATGAGACACTAGCATTCCATTTGACTTTTTATCAATGCAGCACATACAGTGCGTGTATCTTTAAAAAAAGATTGAATGGCCTGATCACCCACAGGGTTTTCCTAAATCTTAATCCATTATGAATAGCCAAAACCAGTGTGCTGTGGAGAGTGGAACGTTGTTATATGCCCTATTCTAGAATAATTAAATATGTGAAAATGCTGAGTGGACATCTTACAGAAATGTAAATGCTAAGTATGTGTAAATATCACTATTGATAGTGACAGTGTAACAAAGTTGGACGACATACAGATAACGCAGATAAAACAACACACAATTGTGTAGCTGTCTTAAAGCGATCATCACGTTAGCGATGAAGTTGTTAATAACTATAAGATAAAAACCGCAAGAAATATTTTTCTCTTCCCTTTCTTCTTTTTTACTCATTCTTTCACTCTCACATTTAATCTTCTCATACCTGTCGTCTTCAGTTTGTTGCGTCACTGGATTAGGTCTTCATAGTTACCCTGACATACATGGGATTATATGTCACCTTGTATTGGTGCCAAACTGTCTTGAGTCAACGAACCAAACTAATGTTCCTACAACACTCTGAATCCTGGGAACCCCTAACTGTTAATCATGTCACATTGATGTCCTGGAAAGGTATGTCTTCTTCTCACAGCCAAGACACAGCTGTCGTGGTTAATCATTAAGGAGAAGAGGTATTAGTACTGTCTTTAGAGAACATTCAATTTGAAGACATAAATTAGATTAAATTAGACTAACACCCCCCCCCTATTGTTATTTCTAAATGGTCTCATAAGTGTTACAGTGAAATAAAATGATTTTCCCTTGGACAGAATTTGCAAAGGGATGGCCCATATATGAATTTCTTAGACTCCATGACTCAGGAGCTTGAGCCTAGCTGGTAGCATGCAGTGGAAAACTCACAGTGGGTCCTCACAAGAACCTGTGCCATGGAGGAGTCTGGTTCTGATCACAAGCTGTCCCCCTATGCTTGTGCGCCAAAAAATTACGTGTTCTGTGCACTGTGATCAAAACTTTGTATTAGACAATGTTGCAGGTTTGCAAAAAAAAGTACAAAACTACGTAGATTATTGGCAAGTAACGGCAAAGAAGGTGCAAACGACTTGTATTGTTAATTCCTATGTTAAAATATTATTTAGGCCAAAATAAAAGCATGAACAGCTTCATTGTTAATGTGAGCATTGCTTTAAGTCTACTACCCAATTTTGTTACATGCCCAATGAATACATGCACATTATATGCCACACGTGTATTTACACAGAAGCTATTACTTGTACTCTTTATAAAACCTATAAGCAATGACAAATGTGTAAAAGAAAGCAGCTATTAAAGTCTACGTAATTCTGTAATTCAGTGGCTTGAGGAGTAGATTTGGGTAAGGAAATGAATGCATCATAATAAGAGAATTCTGCTTTGGCGTAAAATCTTGCAATGAAACACAAGCTTTGTATGTTACTCAAGGGGTTGCTGCGAGAAACATACCACTTAGAAACAATAAGTGCTTTGTGGGGGTAATTATTTCCAACTGTTTCAAACTTTAACTGCTCATTCTGTTATGGGGTATGTCTCTGCCCTCTGACAATATCACCTTGTTTATTCTCCACTTGGTTTGCATCGCAAAAAAAAAAAATCCTGGAATTTTTACCATAAAAACAATGTTCTCCCTCTGTTTTGTGTTACCTATGTAATACCATACGCTATACAATATTATCACCCCTGATAAGAATATGTGATGCAGCTTGCATGATGTGTGGGTGCAAATTGGTCATTTTAAGCTTCCAAGCCAACGTGGAAGCTTTGTGTATTTGTTTCACAATTTAACACTTTTCGGTGTATTGTTAAAAATTGCAATGCATAGAAAAACAATTTTCAGGTTTGTTTTATTGCAGAAAATTTGCTTCAGGAGAATATGTAAATTATAATTTACACAAAGATATTTGGCATCACGTGGTTGAAAGATTTAAAAATTCCTCTTTTGAACCTGTGGGAGCGGAGCAATTTGCGAGGGGTGTAAGGAAAAAATACCAAATTCAATTTATTTCTACTCAATGTTTCTACTAAATGTAAATTAAAATTATTCAATTAAAAAAAATATATATATATGTTTTCCTAGGCAATTTCAACTCTGACATGCTTGGAAGGTATGGTAAACTCTGTTAAAATAATTTGGGAACACGCAAACTATGTTTACAAATAGAGTAATAGCTTTAACGGTTTCCAGTGTAAGTGGATTGCACAAAACCATATTGTTCTGGCTATCCAAGGGTTAACCTGTGTAAAAGGAATTTCTCTAGTGTATCGTCGCGAGTAGCTTGAAAACTTTTATTAATACTGAAATAATATTTACAGGGACGACCCTCAGGACTTGCATGCCTTGGTACAAGAAGAATTTGTAGGGCCCTTTTCCCTTAAGAAGGGGCAAGCAAGGCTTGAGCTCTCTGCTTCGTGCTCATGATCTCTGCAGGTCGGAGAGAAGCAGAATGCTGAGATATGACATCATATCGCAGCGCGCTAATTATCTGTTATCTGCAAAGACCATGAAGGGGAGCCCCTTTAAAGCAAAGGACATTGAAAGTGAAGAACATCACTAAGTACCAGCAGTACGGGGTCCTTCTAGGAACAGAGCCATGGGAGGGAGCCCCTCTTGCCCCTGCCTAAGGAAGGCCCTGACATTGACATTTGCATAAATAAAAAAATATGACTTAATTTTTCTAACAGAATGTCTGTTAATAAAAAACGTAGGTTTTTTCTGTTTCATTTTTTTCCTTTGCCTTTCTCATAACTGAATTTGTCATTTTCGGTATCTATGAATTACAGAACTGTCCAGCAACTAGTAATTATACAGATTCCAAAAAGTGGTACTGCAGCCTAATTTGGAGGTTCTTACAGGGCCGTGTTATACCCTTTGTAACCATTTCTACCTCATTTTGCAAAGTATTTTACATGAAGTATTTATTTCATGTCTTTTTAATGTTGGGATGCTCTTGAGCTGTAATGGTCTACCTCAAAGAAAACAAAGACTGTATTTTAAACAAAGAAAAACTATTACGCAGTATTAAAGAGATTATGTGAACTTTACAACTGACTGACGTGTTTTTTTTTATTTTTAAGTTTTTCTTTGTCTATACATGCTGTTACACGATCTGCAGTATAATATACATAATGCAACTGTAACTACAAGCTTATTATCAAACCCCTTGCAATTAAAGGGTCAGTTTACTAAAGAAGAATGCATATTAAAGGTTCCAGTGGCATGAGTGCACTCCCATTGAAATCTCCCCGTAAAAGCTTGGAATTATTATTATTTATTCTTTTATATAGCGCCATCAAATTCCGTAGCACTGTACAATGGGTAGACAGGACATTAGTATGTAACATAACAATTTGACTTACAGAAACAACAGGTTAGGAGGGCCCTGCTCAAAGGATCTTACAATCTAGAGGGTCTAGCTCAGTTCCCAGAATCAATCTAAGCCAGGGTTCCCCATGTGCGAGAACCTGACTGGCTCAACGTCTTTCCATTCCCATCAGGCGAAGGATGAAGCTAGCCCAGGCTCCATCCAAAGTTACATCGTACAAGGCTGTAACTCTGAGCTTACCCGGGAGTGATTTCTTTATCCATCCAGATTAAAACATGATACAGGAGACAGAGCCATGAAAATCTAATTTTTAAAGTACTCGTTTTAAATTTTAATGCATACACAAGTCTGGTGGCATATTGCTTTTAACACAAGCTGCAAAGAGCCTGAACCAAGTCTGAATACATACAGTAGAAGACCTGTCTAGATCCACCAGATATTTCAGGAATTGCCATACTTTTTTATGTCTACATAACCATAACACTCTCCAGCAGAATCCCAATCAGATGTTTTTCAGTCTTCAACTCATTTCTTGTATATTTGTGCGACTTCCTTGAAAAGGAAAATCTTCAATACCCTTTGTTGGATATTCATAAAACCTAGACTTCAACTGGAAATCTCTAGCAAGCGTAAAAAGAATCAACTAATCTGTTGTGTGTCATTTGCAAATAAGTGATATTTGAATCTAAATGATGAAGTGAGAATGCCAAATAGATTATTGGAAGCATCATATACATGTCCTGTAACCACAGCACGATAACAAGCGCCAATAACACTCATGAACAACTTTACAATGATTTCCCCATGGAGCAACTTGTAGTGCTTCTCAAGGCTGGCCATAGATACTATGTTGACCGGGTCCAAGAGCGAAATGCCACCTCCACACACCAAAACCACGCCCATATCTATATGTGACACCTACATTAATGCATGCTGAAACTCACACTAATACACTCATCCAGAGGCTTACACTAACCCATCCACTAAGATACTCACACCAACGCAACTAACATGCACACGCACAGACTACCATACCCAGACACACACAATCATACACACTAACATACTCATACACACACATAAGCAGACACACACCAACATTTCCAGACACACAGACACTCATGCTAACACATACCCACCTAGACACTCACACAATCACAATTAGACACATTATCACACACTCAGACACTAAGAAACAGCCACACACTAACAAACATACACTAACATTCCCACAATGACACTAACATATCCAGACACACACATAAGCAGATACACACACTAACATATCCAGACTCACACAAGCAGACACACACTAACAAACACACAAACTAACAAACCAGAAACATACCCCGACACACTCATCCAGACACACACACTAATATACCCAACCCACACAAACACACACACTGACAATTATAACTAACATACACTTACAATTATAACTAACATACACTTACAATGTTGTATAAAGTGTGCATGTATAAATATATATTATATGTGTGCTTATTATTTATTTATTTTTATAGCATCATCATATATACACACGCACAGTGTTGTGAGGATAGCTATGTTAGTCCAGTTGTATAATTTACTATCATAAATGACGGATTACGTTTTTGGCTTTCTTTTACTCTGCTCATGTGTCTATGTCCCTGCTTTTAATATGCTATTTATCTCCACCCTTGCCCCCTTTCCACTTCACATTCTTCTCCCCCTGACCTTATTACTTTACTGCTGCCTTAAATTGCGGTGATCTATACCTTATCAGTTTTACTTGACCTATACACTATCACAGAGGACTGACTTGGGAAGTTTTCTTTGTTGTATTGCTTTTGACTTGATAAAGGGAGTTTGCTTCTCTACAAACCTGGCCCAGTAAAAAAGAGGTATTGCTACATCCCGCAATTCATGTTGTTTTGATGAGTGGATCTACTTGCCACTAACTAATGGAATTCTAAAACATGGCTTTATACCAGTGCCAATTGCTTGAAACTAAACTATGTGTCTCATAAAAGAAGACCTCTCTCTACTTAAAGGTAGAAGTTTCCCAACCTACTCCTGGCTCTGTCTTTGGATAATTGTTAATTTTGAAATGTTGAATGGTAAGCGCAGAATCCCTACTCCAAGTAACCATATAAATTGAAACTTCAGCAGAGATTGACATTGAGTCACTTCCTAGATTACCTTTATGGTTTTAGTTTAAACCTTGGCTGATGGTTTTCATTAGATTAAGAAAATCTGCCTGAATTATTCTAAGAAACAAATGGAGAGCAAAATAGAAAACTATTGTGCATGTCTGCTGTCCCCTTTATGAACATAATTCTTACAATGTAAGATAAATAATCGTTAATTTTTCTACCTTTTTAAAAAGATCACTGGTACCGTAAAACTTGTGTAACAACATTTCAAGAAATGTTATAATGTGATATACATTGTGATGTGAATTGTTCTTTTAATATAGAAAGAGTAGCCTTGCTAGCATAACTCTCAAGGTACCTAGCGTTACATACTAAACAATCATGAATCACATTTTTAAAAGAGAATTACTCTTTATTTTTGTGTAATTTCCCTTTAATTAAGCAGAGCTCTGCAGGAGTTTGGATACATGGCTCCAATGCTTTCTTACGGCAACAAAGTCAGGCAGTATTGGATTAAGAATAGACCTAATGGGGTAGAAGCTGCAGGCCCATTTAATGAAATGGGGCCATTGTTGCTTTAAGCCAGTTTAGGACTCTTACCAATGCTGTAATTGTAAATGTATGTTTCTAATGAACCTTGTAACTACTGCATTGTTCACCCAACCACATAATTCTCCACTTATTTAACTTCCCCATACATGCTTCTCAATAAGAATGTAGCAAATGGTAATAACACTTAAAACACTTTTAAACTGTTGAATATATGCAGATTTAGAAATCTGTTATGCTGTTTTCAGGCATTTTTTATATATTCTGCACATTTATGAACATGAAAATAAGACCCTTAGCATAAGTTAACAGGATCAACAAAGAATCACCATCACCATCATCCACTGATCATAAAATATAATTGTTTTGTTGTATGACTTTTACTTCGTGGAAATGTGTGGCCTTTACTCTTAACCAGAGATTTTTGTTAAAAAAAAATTAAAAAAATATATATATATATTCATCGAAGAAATACAACTAAAGCAAAAAGAGTTGCGGGAACGTTAGCATAGTAAGAAATATGTGGGTTCTTAAGAACGTATTCAAAAGTCTATTACAACATATCAGATCTATTAGCAGTATATGAGGTTGTGTATTTTTTTAAAAAAAATATTAACAATACACTACTGACTTGTGAATTTCTTAGCTATTAATTTTGTAATTCTCCTTCCATGAGCAACTTCTCTTTATTTGTTTCAAGTGTCTTCTGGGTATTTTCCATATAGGTAATATCACTGCTTGCTGTGTTTCAGAAATAATTTGTTGAAAGCATATTGCGTTTGGTTCTGACCACATTTTATTTATGGTCCAGTGCAGAAAGTGTATCTGCATGCAATGCAAAAATTAACACATTCCAAGTGGATACCGAAGAAATATAGAATACATACAATTCAGTGTAATAGGTGCTTAGACATTGAAACTATTTGTAATTATTGAACAAGCGTAACATCCATATCTGCTCATCATGTTTCTAGGTATAACGCAAGTAATTTTAAACTTTGTACCTAAATATAAAAAATGTGCTTTAGATAGTAACTATTTAGATAAAACAACATCAGTTGCATTAAGTTGTTTTTGTTCCAAACTTGTACCAAAGGAAAGATATCCAGGTCCTTGCTGCCCATTAGGACTATTCACTGAAGGAAGACTTGGCAGGAGAGTTGTAGGCTCAACTATTTGGCCCTATGGTTGCCATCCATGTTTCACCAAGAATTAAGAGGTAAATCCTCTGGGATACAATCTGATATTGTCCATCTACCTGGGGAACTGGACAGCAGCTGCACACTAGGTATGCATTTGGGAGGGTTTTGGAATGTGTGCAAAGATACAATGTTCAATGTGGGAAGTATGAGAGAAAGGATCTTTGCATGCTTTCTTTCTTTCTTTCTTTCTTTCTTTCTTTTCTTTATTTTCTATCTCATCTCCTCTCTTTTCTTTTCCTCTCCTCTCAGTTCTCTCCTTTTTCTCTCTCTTCTTTCACCTTACCTCTCCTTTCTTTCTTGACTTTCGTCTCTCTTATATCCTTCTTTTCTATTTCTTGCCTCTTTCCTCTTTCCTCTACTTTATCTCTACTAAATCAAATATTTTATCAAAAACAGGATGGAAGCCCTAGCTGAATCTGTATAATACATACTTTATTCATAGGAGATGTTTAGTTTTTTTCTTGGCGATAAAGCTATGCATTACGCAGGGCTAGTGAGATTCTGGAATTTGTGGCCTTCTGTAATTATTCTTTGTGATTATATTACCTGTTATCCAACTGTTTTAAGCTAACTAGACGAATACTGTTTCAGGAATGTTTTAGTTTGTATTTCTGTAGTTTCATTAAATTCTACAAAACTATATGATGGGGTAACGGATAAAAATATTTCCGAGTCCTAGTTTATAGTTTATTGATATATATATATATTCCTATATAGATACATACATAATTTTTAGCTCTATAGTTAAAGATACTAGGATAGATAGATAGATAGATAGATAGAAGTTTACAAAATACTTAGATATAAAAGAATGAACAGACCTTCTTTTCTTCCAATTCATTGAGAGGATGGGATTTAGATATTGCATATAAGGCCAATGTATTTCATAATAATTAGAATACATTTATTTTCATCTATAAATTTATATTTAGATTTTTTCTGTTTGTCCTTGGATTTATGATTACAGCACACCAAATTTGTCATAGAACTGTCTACTTAATTGTGTGTTGGTAAATTTTGGGGCAAGGAATACATTTACACGTCAGGCCGTCACGCTGCTGTAAGGGTTAAAGGCTGTCAGCATGTTCTCAACAAAAGACTGAATAGCAGCAACCTGAATGGTTTCAGGGCAATAACAAATAGCAAAACATCTGTGATCAAGCACCACAGTGGAATATAACCCATTGCCTTATATGTATTAATACATAGCCTTGGGGATGTCTCTTATCTTCTAGCTGCGGTGTTTTGTGACAAAGCCAGATGCACAAACAAAAAAAAGCAGAATGTTTTTGGATTTTGCTGAGAGCAAAGAGCTGTTATTAGTAGATAAGAGTCCCCCTTAGGGTTTGTAAGGGCATATTCATATAAAGAAAAGTATGTATGGCTTCCTATACATGTGCCAATTGTTTCCTTTGTGTTACTGTCTTATAAATAAAAATTCCTACAATGTTTTATTAAATACTGTAGCCCATGTCAAAAAAAAACGCCCAATGGTTCTAGGTGCTGTAAAAAGGTTGTAGACACAACATTGAAAATATGGTAAAAATGCAAATTTACATTATGAGGCTTCTGTTTTATCTGTTTTTTTGGTCACTCTTAATGCAGAAAAAAATACAAATAATAAACATCAATAATAAGCACATATATCTGAAATATAAACATAAAATGGTATAGGTTGCCACTGTGATCCAGTCTGCCAAAAAACCTTGCAACAGTCAGAATAAAGCAACATTTTCACTGGCAAAAGAGGGACGTTCGTGTTTTAGGGGGTATAGTTATAGTTCTAGCTAGAGCGTAGGACTTTACCAAGCATTTTTGTTGAAATTGGTGACCTATACATTTTGATAGTAAGACATTTCTATAAAGTATAATGTATTTTAGTGTCACAATTAAACACTTTTATTTTCTAAACATATTAGCGTAACCTTTATGGCTGCAGAACATGGTGATACACTCATACCCAAGAAATATTCTGTACTCCTAGAAGAACATCAGAGGAGGAAAAAGGGATGCTTGGGAGGTGAGGTTTCGTTTGGCAAGGCCATGGTTAGAAGTGGTCCAAGAGCATCTTGGTGGTCACTGTACTAAGGCCTAATTAAACCTTTTTTAGGGTCTTTTATTTGGGTGAAATATTATTCTCCATTTTTCAAATTATTAAAAACTGAACTACTTAACGGGTGATGTATTTCTTTGAATCAGGCCTCTCTAAACATATAAAGAGTATTGTAATGCTATTGAATGTCATGATATAGAGGCCTAATTTCATAGAAATAGGAAGCAGGAGGCATGAATACCCTAAGTTATTTTTTTTACCTGTTGGGACTGTGAGTAACTTTTGTAAATTCCAGTTTTTAACCAAAGAAGCAGATGGCTTTTGGCTTAAATACATACATTCTTCACATAGAGATGTAAGGGTGGGTGCGGCGAATGTCTCACCCCATACCCCGGGGCCTGCCCAGAATTCTGTTTTTCTGGATACCTATGCCCATGGTATATGCGTAGTCATGCTCACACTCCACAGAGAATGTTCAAACATTGATTTTATGTTAATCGTTTCTTCTTCAAATGGATCAATTACTGTGGGTCTTATAAAGTATGTGTATCATTTGTTGACATTTTATGGGAACAGAATAAAAAGAATAGATGCAGATTCCCTTTACCACATGTTATTTGTTTTCCTTTTGACCAGAAATCATTACTCTGAGTGTAAGTTCCTCCATTTTGATGAGGTGTTAACTGTGAATGCTGTTGGTATCTCCATAGTTTGACCAGCCTGCAAGTAGACAGACATACTTATTTCTTTTAGCTGCTTTATACCCTATAAATGGACTGTTAAGTACAGAATAAGGTAGTCACTCTTCTAGGCAATAATAGTATGTCCTGCATTTTAACATTGTTGCCTCTGATAACAGCAAACGTAAAGAAATTAGTAGTGTAAAAAATATTGTGTAAGGATCCATTCTAGCCCTACAAAACCTTCTGTTCTTGGGGAGGTTCCTGAAGATAAGTTTGTGTATTTTTCATAGTGCCACCTATTCTATGAAATAAATGACAAGCAGTATCTTCCTTTTCTGAGGCATCTAACACGTATTAAAATGTGTTTTATAAATGATAAAGTCTCTTTTGCACATTTATTGTTTAACAGCTTGTTTGTGAGTTTCGTTGTATAACTGAATAGACACCGCAGGTAGGTGTCCTTTCTCACATGCTGATGTATGACTAGTTGGAGGAACCTGTTGGTTTCCTGGGTAGAGACTGTATTAAAACCTCAGTATCTGAATGTCTTTGGGCACTTACAAAATCTGTAGGTTGAGGAAAATAGCTAAACCTATCAATGTAATTATTTTTCTAAAGAATAGGGTAATTTCCTAAAATAAATATATCATTCTTTGGTAATTATACTGCTATAGCTCAGTGCCTCTTGCAAAACTGTCCCATGTATTTAATTATCTTACTTTTCAGTTACATTTAGTGAATTATTATTATTATCATCATTTAATTTGTATTAATAATACAAACTTTGAGTTTGCTTTGAATATTGAATACAAATTAACAGGCAAGCTATTCATTCAAATAGTCATTTAAAGACATAGGAGAGTATCTGCTTGGTGAACATCAGCGTAATATGACGAATCTGATATAGGCAGCCCTGAAAGCTGTGTTCGAGATTCATATTTTAGCTTTAAAATGATCTATTAGATTTAATTTTCTGTAGACTGACAAAATAATTGTTTAGGAAATGTTGGAGAATGCAGAAATGTATTGAGTTTTCCATCTCAAGGAAATGCAATAATTCAGCTTCTCAAGGTGGAATAATCTTTCATTGACATCCGTCACAGATGATAACCTGATTGGGTCTCAGTTATCTAGGGACTATTTATCACTGTGCAAGTTAATATTGACCAACACCTCATTCCTAAAGGCGACAAGTGAAGATGTTTAATCTTATCTCAGTGCCATGACATATGTGGTGAGGACGTTGGTTAACCTGTCATGCTGTCAGAACGCCAGAACCCAGGAGCACACACAGAGTTATTCACCCTGATTAACCTACCGATCGCATAGAGGCTCAGGTAGAGACAAATTCTATAGGTATTGAGTAGTAGATAGGAAAGCACTTGCCAGAGGGCTGGGAACCTGTATATAGGAGATGCCACAGGTGGGGAAAGACAGGTAGGGTACATAGAGCTGGTCAGCAAAGTACTAAAACACTAGGCAGAGAGTAGTCAGGCCAGGAGTCAGACACAGCTTTAGGATACAGATTTGACAGAAAAGACCACACTAGGATGCTTCTGTACATGCAGTTCTGTGTTTTTAAGCCTGTTCCTTCACTCACTGCACATCACAGACATGCCCCGTAGTGCGTGTCACGGAAGCTCCAGCACAACCTCCAGAAGCCTGTCGTGACCGTGCAGAAGACAGCCGTTGGGTAGGCACCTTCTGCACAGAGATCGTGGTCTATCTAGCTGGGACTAGATGCATAATTTGTATCTCACTGTGCTGTGTAGTACATGGTAGAATCAATTAGATCATCTTCATGTTTACCGAATAAATGCAATAGTGAGGGGTTGCAGAAGATAAAGCTGGAAAAGGGGGACCAAGCCACTGGTACACATCTATTCAATGCTTCGCAAAACAATATATCAATTGGTGTCAGCCCAGGTGAAGTCCAGTAACATAGTCCATCTTCTAAGTCCCCGGCAATACACTGACAGAGATCTATTGCTACAAAAGCGTTGATCCTATTGCTTTACTACAGGACACTAGTCATAGGGTCCAAGACCTACTTATAAGTGGAGCTAGGCCTCTGTCCAAAGAGCCAGAGAGGAGGCCCAACATTTTTAAATCATGAGTATCTAATATAATTACATGCCTGTTACAAAACACATGATCTTATATCTGAATCAGAGTATATTGTTTTAGAAAAAGGGTGGCATTTTGATTCCAAAGACTTCTCATGGGAATGAAGCCCACTCGGTCAGGGTGGGCTATAGTGGGCCCAGACAGGGATGCAGAAGAAGGCTAGGCCAGGCTGCATTTGCTGGATTTGGGGGATGGCGGGTTATGGGGAGGTTATTTAAGGTTGTATGCTGCTGGGGTAAGGAGCCATTTTGTATTTAACCTTACCTGGTGTTGTTTGCGTTCTAGGTAGTGTTGCTGCGTTTTATAACAGCCGGGGACAGTAGCTTGTCTGGTATCCAAGGGATTAATGCTGCTAAAATGGGAGATTTCTTGTAGGGTGTGAAGCTTGAAACCTCACGTCTGGGTTGGGCATCTGGGTATGTCCTTTCGAAAACTGGTGTGTGGCATGGAACCAGGATAAGTTGGTAAGCTTGGTGGGTTTTCGGTTTGTGTATATTTACCTGTTATATATTTTGGTAGTCATTGTCTCTGTTAAGGTACCTTTTTTACAATTACAAGTTATAAACCAAATTCTGGTGGTTGTGTTTTATTAACTTGCCAAGCCTAGCTCTTAAGACAAGGCTAGTCATTTGTCTATCAACAAAGATGAGACCAAGGACTGATTAAGGTTTGAGATGGGCCGAATGGTTCTTATCTGACAGAAGATTGTATATTTCTCTGTTGAAAATATTGATATTATACATTGTGGTTTAGTTTTCTTGTGATTGGGTTATTCCACATATTTACCACATATATTCAAAATTACTTTTGGGACTTTTCTTAACAAAATGTACCAACATTTGAATTGTTAGTGAAGACAAACTGGTCTCATGCTGATTTATATTTACCTTCTTCTACACACATTGCCAATGTAACTCTCCCCCCCTTTTTGTTGAAATGTGAATATTCTGCCAGTAGGAACAAAGTCTGTTAGTGGTTATATACACCTTATGAGATGGAGAAGCCTGTAAAACATTTTAGAACACATCGCCTAAGAGGTAAAAAGTTCATGACTGTGAAGTGAGACAGAGAGCCTATTAATTGCAGGATTTATGTGTACAGAAAACAAAGCTATGAGATTTCTGGGAAATTCTGGAAATTTGGGAACAGGAACTGTTCTTTAGGATTTGGTGTTTGTGAAATCAAAGCAATATGTTCTTTACAATCTGCTCCGAAGTCATAGACTTACAAACTATGAGGGTATTCTTTATATCTTTATTTAGTTTAAGGGGAACTCCCACCATACTTTTCTATATTCTAATTGCCCTATGATTGCAAGAAATATATAATATTTGTCACAATAAATACTTTATCTTTTATTTATATGTTTCACCAAGTATTCACTTCCCTTTGATCTTCTGTTGTTTGTGAAACTAGCTACCTGGCAGCCTCTTGAAGATAAGAACACCAATTCTGACCAATTCACATATTTTTTCACCACTTCTAGCTTTGTTGTTTATTGTCTTATTATGTAGTCAAGAAGTGGTTTTGAATCATGTCAAGTTGAAAGTGATGCTGACTAATCTTTTCCTTTTTCATCATTTGCTTTGCTCTCTTTGTCTATTTCCTTGTCTACTTCCTTTATATAGTGAATATCCAGGAGCGAGAGATGTGGTTATACATTAATCAGATGCATTCTGTTTTGCTTGATCCCCCAAGGATGAGTGCTTGGTCCTCTGCTCTTCTCTCTCTACACATCATCTCTTGGAAAACTAATCAACTCATTTGGCTTCCAGTATTATCTATAGGCAGATGATACTCAAATCAGTTTCCCCTGATCTCATGTCCGGTACTACCAACTACGTCGCTGCTATTTCTTCATGGATGTCACAGCACTACCTGAAACTTAACTGACCTAATTTTCTTCCCTCTATCTCCACCCCAGTATCGTTCTATCTAGGCTGATGTTCTGTGCTGTGTTGGTTCAGTGGTGGCCATTTTGCTATAGGGACCAATCATAAAAATCCTGCTGTATTAATTAACAAAGCAGGGTAAGATAATGTTACAGTTAAGTATGACTTAAACCATGGGTGAAATTATTCAAAGTTACATGTAATCCACACAGATCTAAATACCACAAGAAAAGACACTATGTAAGGTCAATTTAATATTGTTTTATTTCAATAACTGATACACAAACATACATACACTATATTAGAAAAAGTATGTGGACACCTGACTATCACACCTATAGGAGCTTGTTGGACAGCCCATTCCAAAACTGTAGACATTAATATGGAATTGTTCCCCACCCTTTTGCGGCTATAACAGCCTCCACTCTTTTGAAGTGTGTCAGGCGCTGATGATGGAAGAAAAGGCTTACATTCAGTCTTCCAATTCATTTTAAAGATGTTCAATAAAATTAAGGTCAAGAGGATCCGTCAAAAAACTTGCGGGTGCGGGTGGTTTTTTGGGTGTTGTGGGCGGGAGATCAGACAATGTACCTGCGGGTCCCAGTAATCCCACGCATTCCCGCAAGGCTGTCTTCACGTCAGTGGCGTCGGCAGGGGGGGGCCAGAGGGGGCCATGGCCCCCCCTAAATCATGCTGTGCCCCCCGGTGTGCCCCCCCAATTGAAACGCCGTCTTTTTTTTTTTTTTTTTTTTAATAGATCCGGAGGAGAGAGAGAGAGGCGCCGAGCGGTCGCTGAGGAATAAGTTCTCAGCGACCGTTCGGCGCCTCTCACTCTTTTCCGCGACCGCGAGGCCTCTGCCTTGATCGCAGTGCCGGCATTTCAAGCCGAGCGCCGGTATATGATGTCATATCCGGCGCTCAGCAATGAAGCCGCGCACACTGCGGCAGAACCAGGAAGACAGAGACCTCGCGATCCCGCCGCTGGACTTCTACAAGCCCAAGGTAAGTGAACTTCAAAGGGGGGGGAGGAGGGTAGAAAGTTAGGAGGGGGTTAGAGAGTGAAAAGAGGTAGATAGGAAGTGAGAAGAGGTAGATAGGGATACATTGGGAGGGAGAGAGGGGGTAGATAGGATAGATTGGGAGGGAGAGGGGGTAGTTAGGATAGATTGGGAGGGAGAGGGGGTAGTTAGGATAGATTGGGAGGGAGAGGGGGTAGTTAGGATAGTTTGGGAGGGAGAGGGAGATATTAACATATATTGGCAGCAGGGGCTAATATTAATATTAATTGGCAGCAGGGTCTAGTATTTATATTCATATTGGCAGCAGGGTCTAGTATTTATATATATATCGGCAGCAGGGGCTAATATTAATATATATTGGCTGCAGGGGCTAAGTTTATATATATATTGGCTGCAGGGACTAATAATATATATTGGCAGTAGGGGCTAATATTAATATATACTGGTAGCAGGGTCAAATATTAATATATATCGGCAGCAGGGTATAATTTTTATGTATATCGGCAGCAGGGTATAATATAAGTATATATCCGCAGCAGGGGCTAATATCAATATATATCCGCAGCAGGGGTTAATATTAATATATATCAGAAGCAGGGTGTAATATTTCTATATATTGTCATCAGCAGGGGCTAATATTAAAGAATGAGAAATAACTGCCTAACGTGTGTGTGTATATGTGTGTATATATATATATATATATATATATATATATATAGTGTATATGTACCGTTTTATAATTGGCCCCCATACTTTGGTTCCTGGCCCCCCATGTGCCCCCCCTAAATATGAAAGCTGGAGACGCCACTGCTTCACGTTGCTCGCACACAGCGCCTCTTCTTTTGTTTCGTTCAGGAACCCAGCAGAGTCACGTGAATTTACATCACATGACTCTGCTTCCCCTGGATGGGACAAGAGAAGAGACGTTGTGTGCGAGCAACGCGAAGGCAGCCTTGCGGGAATGCGCGGGAAATCTGCAGTTCAGGTAATGGGGTGGGGGAGTTTGTATGAATGAGTATAGGTGATTGAGGGAATGAATGAGTATCTGCAGGGGCGTAACTAGACGCCTCAGGGCCCGGGTGCGAGAATCTGTTAAGGGCCCCCCCACCCCCTCACCCCCCCCAAAAAACATGATTTTTACCCAACAATTTTTTTTCAACTAATTCAACAAATTCAATTTACATATTGAATCATATCTGTAAAAAAAATCAAAGAAAAAGGGGCGCATGTACAAAGGGCATAATCCAGGGGTGTCCAAGTTTTTTCTGCAGTGGGCCACTTCATCAGAATTGTATACGTGCTCGGGCCGCACTCATTTTTCACTGTGACAAAAAATATGGCCTTTAATAAAATATGCAGATTAAAATAAAGTAAAATGACACAAAACCTTTACTCTTCCTCTCACTGATTTCTGGGCCTTGAAAGTTTTGTGACTACAAATTCAGGATTCCCTAGATTTATTTTAGGGATGAACTAAAATGAAAATTCTGGACCAAAACATTCAGGGTTCACTTAGCCAAAACCGAAAATGACCCCCACCTTTAAAAATACTAATAAAAACTCACATGTTTAATAAAAGTAGGTAACACGCAATTGGACAAAATTAGCAATATGACTTGGCATGATAGGAGTGTGATTGCTGTTAGCCTAGGCAACCAGTAAATGCTGGTACCTAGGCATGATGGGACTGTGCTCGCTGTGATTGCTGTTAGCAATCACACTCCTATCATGCCAAGTCAGCCAGTACATGCTGGTACAGGGTGGCTGTAAGTGATGTGCAGACCCCATACTGCTGGCAGCATCACTACACAAGGGGGGCAGCTAGCTAGGTTTCAGCATGTACTGGCTGACTTGGCATGATAGGAGTGTGATTGCTAACAGCAATCACAGTCCCATCATGCCTAGGTTCCAGCACTTACACATCCATCCAGTAAATGCTGGAACCTAGGCATGATGGGACTCTGATTGCTATTAGCAATCACACTCCTATCATGCCAAGTCAGCCAATACACGCTGGTACAGGATGGCTGTAAGTGATGTGCAGACCCCATACTGCTGGCAGCATCAATACACAAGGGGGGCAGCTAGCCAGGTTTCAGCATGTACTGGCTGACTTGGCATGATAGGAGTGTGATTGCTAACAGCAATCACAGTCCCATCATGCCTAGGTTCCAGCACTTACACATCGATGCTATCACACACACACACACACACACACACACACACACTCATTTATTCATATAATCATTAATTCACAGATTCATTCCCTCAATCACACACACTCATTCAAACACCCTCCCCACCCCCTTACCTGCACTGTATCTCCCTTCGATGCCGCTCACAGACTTCAGCAGGGGGCGCGGCCTCCCTCTGCCTTCTCTGCTAAAGCACAGAGGAAGTAGGATGTCACGTGAACTCCGCTTCCTCTGTGCTGTCCAGAAGACCCTCCCACAAGTAAGTAGCAGGGCTTGAGGTGCGGCTCGTGTAAGATCGGTTGCCCTGGCTGCCGATCTTACGCGGGCCGCACCTCGAGGTCTCGCGGGCCGCATGTTGGACGCCCCTGCCTTATTTAAAAAAAAAAAAAAAACGTAAAAAAGATTTCGGGCGGCCCCTTGGCTTGGGCCCCCCTGCCGCCAGGGCCCGGTCGCAGTCGCGACCCCTGCGACCCCGGTAGATCCGCCACTGAGTATCTGTGAATGAAATTCTTCACTATCTCTTAAAACTGTGACAGAATGTTTGCAGGAGTGCGCGGGATTGGACACATGTGTTGCGGGAGCGGGCTGGATTGGGCACATATGTTGTGGGAGCAGGCGGGAGTGGAACACACACGCTGCAGGAGCGGGCGATAATGGTCAGAAATTCAGCGTGAGCGGGCGGGAGTGGGCTTAAGAAAACAGTCCCACGCAGGTCTCTAGTCCAGACTCCACATAACATTGCTTTGAGCACAGCTCTCAGTGATGCCAGAACAGGAAAGGGCCTTCTCTAAACTGGTGCCACAAAGTTGGAAGTATACAATTGTCTAAACAAAAAGAAAGGTTGGAATGCAGCACTCAGCAGTGAAATGGTGCACGAGCCAGGGTACCACCAAGTCCCTCAATAAATCCCTCAATAAATCCAAAATAAAGAAGCAGAGGCTCAGCACTCAAGGCTTGAGAAAGACCTGTGCGTCGAAACGTTGCCTGCGTGAAATAAACTCACCTTATCATTTGAGTGCTGAGCCTCTGCTTCTTTATTTACAATTGTCTAAAATGACTTTGTATACTGTAGCATTAACATTACCCTTCACTGTAACTAAGATATCAAGCTCGAGCCCTGAAAAACAGACCATCACCTCACCTCTACCAAACTTTACAGTAGGCACTTTGCCTTCCAGTAGGTAACGCAGCACAATGGATAAACTGAACACACAAGTAGTGCATCACATAACAATTTGGACTTAAAGAAACAAATATAAAGTAGTTTAGTGAGTTTACATTGCCATGTTTATGTCTATTTAACTTTTTGGATATTTTTCCAATCAATTAATGAGACATTCTGTGATCCAAGTATCCTTAGTATCAATATTTTACACAGAAGGTGCCCATAGTAACTATAGTTGGACAATGAGGAGTAAGAGCTAGAGCCAAGACAGATCAAACATGCACCATGAATTGAGAAACTACAATTCAGAATAATTATTTCCATTATTAGATAACATGCACAGACACAGTGTTTCATTGGTGATGAACATTGTTATCATATTATGATACACTCACATCCATCTCCTAAAAAATAGGGATACCTTGGCAGGAAATAGAGACAAATTCCAAAAAAGGAAAGTTGTGTAATGTGGTGAGGAAACTAGAAGGCTCAATTACTAGTGAGAGGCAGAAAACACTGTAGATATTCACCACCACCCCCACTCACTACCCCCAGGATCAAGAGTAAGACATGTAATTACTGCTGTCTCTAGGGCAGGTCCAAAGAGTTCCCAGGTATCATCATTACTTTCTTTCTCTTCTCTCCTTGGAAAAACATTGCTGAAGTAAGGCAAGAAAAGAAAAGGACTGGTTCATAGTTGCCTGTCTGCTACAATATTCTTACTTTTTTAATAAACCTTTATCTCACGGAAATCTCCTGACTGGTTTGTAGGATATTGCAATATTGCAAGGTACATGACCTTTTATGATGACAGATGTACCCTTAACCACATGGAATTGTGGAATTGTTTTAATTTCTCCATGTATTATATTGTGTGTGTCTCAGCATCCCACATTAATACTCTGATGCTAAATATATTGAATTAAAAGCAGTTTTGCTTTCAATATTAAACACTGCTATTTTTATTCTGAAAGAGTTGACTTTGGCCAATGAGAAGACAAATTTAATTGTCCCATTATAACTTCTTAGTCTTGGGTTAAAGCTGTTTTGCTTTTGTCTGGTTTTGATTTGCATATTTAGCTATTTTGGTGTCTAATATTTTGGGGTATTAAATAGCTTAGCAACAGTGCTTTTACATTATTATAAATATACAGTAAAATCACATTTTAGAAATTCACCTTTTCCCTTTTTCGGAAACGTAGAAAGCAGATGTGCATTGCACATAATTACAAAGTAACCTAGCCCTATAGTTAATTCAAATTTAGACTTCTTGCCAACGTACCACTGGATTGATATTATAAAGAGATCTTCTTACTTATAGAATTCTCAAGATGAATTTCATAGTGTTAAAATGCAGCACTAATTTCAGAATCTAAAATTAAAGATTAAAAGATACGCTATATGGTCCAATATATAAAATACATATCTATGACCAAAAGTATGTTGACACCTGGCCATATCAACATTATGAGCTTGTTGGATATACCATGAAAAATTTTGTAGAAGTACTCCGAGAGAGCACCAGAATAGTGCAGAGAGATTTGGGAGAAAAATTGTTGCAGAAATGCTTCTTTTTCTCCATGAATCTGTCTTCAGAGATGTTGGAAAGACACTGAGAGAGAGAGAGTGAGAAAAACACAAGAGAGGGTTAGAGTCTGAGTGAAAGTGTGATAAAGCATGAAAGAGTGTGAGAGAGTGAATGAGGGTCATTGACAGTGAATTTTGTTTCTGAGTGGAAAAAGCCCTTTGACACCTCTTTATTAGTGAGAATTTAAGAACCAGGATATCCACTAGCCTAGTGCAAATAGACCAAAATAGAACACATTTTTCGTTTTTTGGTCCATTCGTTTTCAGATGAAAAAATTTGTTTTGAGGGCTTTTTCCATTGTGAAACAAAATTTAATGTCAATCGCCATCATTCACTCTCTCATACACTCTCACACTCTAACTCTCTCATGTTTTCTCACACTCTCATTCACTCTCTCTGATTGTCCCCCTACCATCTCTGCTGTTTCCGTGTCCCTGTCTCCTTGGGCCTTTATGTAGATTTCATACCTTGTCTTAAATTCAATATCAATTCCCACAAAAGTTAGCACTGGATAAGTCGCAAACAATACAAACACAGCAAGTTATGTTAATCAGATTCTTATAGTTGTTCTAAATTATGATGAGGTTGTTAACTAGTATGCTATAACAATCTTTCACTTGAAATTGTGACTAGTTTTAGCAGCGAGGGGTTAATCTGCCAACACATAGGGATCTAAGGCAGAGATTGCTCTGAGCTGTTGTTAATCAAAACCATTTTGGGCTGGGTATGTAATCCTCAGGGGAACATGCCTTTAATAGCCTGCAGTAGGCACAGTCTTTTGCATTAATACCATATGTTGAATCTTGTTTTAGAAGGAAAGGAAGAGGTGAAAGGGCTAGAGAAGACATCGCACCATTTCTTATGTTTGTATTTTGGCGCAGGGGCTCAAAGAGTTGTAAAAATACCTCTTGGTAATAGATCCCATGTTTGCGATAAGTGTAAATGAAGACATAAATTGCTATCTAAGAAACTTAAACACAGCTTTGAATGTTTAATTAAATTCAGGCAGAGTGTATACCTTCATAACATCATTACAATGAAACAAAGTACCAACACTGGTGCTTATTCTGAGACAAATACTCATTCCTGTATCGATTGTTCTGAACTTGTGATACCCCATAATTCTTGTGAGTTGGATTCCAAGACTTGCATATTATTTTATTATGCTGGATGTTTCCACACAAATTGTAATATAAAATAATATATTTGAGATGCCTGTACCACAGGTGGTGTTGGCATTAATAATAGTACTTTTGACTGATGTGGTACTTAATTGACATGATTTATTATTTCTAGTTAAGTTGCGTCTTTTATTTCCACAATCCTATCTTATCAATGCGGATTGGTCTCGCTCTGTAAAATCAATGGGAAAAGCAGCAACCAATAATATGCATGCTATCTGAATTTTGATGTTTTGCCATCGGCTGCTTCTTCAGTGACTACAATGGGAGTGTTACTGAGTATATCAACAGACAGCAGAAAACTTAAATGGGAGATATTTTTTTCTTCATTTCCAATAACGAACGAACGTATGCATAAAATCCAATTTTCATAACAAATACACTTGAGGACTGGACTGTTTCTTTCATTGATTGCAAGTGTAGACCTTTTGATACATACCTACAAAGACTGATGTTATCCTATGTGATAACAACATGACATAACTACATGAGCCAGGATTGTCCACGGCATGGTGGACACACACTTCAACCAGCCTACTGCCGCCACTGACACTTTGCATGTTAAAACATTTCATGTCCATTAGTATACACAAATAAATACATGGTGAAGTTGTGTACTTGTGCTTAGTAAATAACCACAAAAAAACAAAAAAGGCACTAATGACTCCCATTCCAGTTGTTTTAAACGATGCAATGGTTCCCAAGTTGTATGTACGAAAAATGTCAACTAGAAATAGTGTATGTGTAGATGTCGGTGCTAGACGTAGAAAGAAAGAAAAATATTAGCGTTGGAAACAAAGTATAGCATTACATAAACTTGATACCACTGACTGAGTGAAAATCCAAAATTAGCCTGTTTTAAACAATACTCCCTGTGGAGATACATTTAATCCAGGAGATCTATTGCTACACACACATTGTTGATGGAGACAAAACAATCTTCAAGAGCAATACAATAGATTAAATTGTAAGCTTTTTTTGTCTCATTTGATTGAAAGGATTTCAAATGCCGACTTGTTTAAGAAACAACCTGATTTTACAAATCAAGGTTTGCCATCCCATTTATTTTTAACATGATTTTAGAAAAAAACACAAAAGTCAAAGTAGTTACTTTTGGCCGGTTTAAGTTTAAAAAAACTTAATTGAAATTAATAATTTTAAGCTTCTACAGTGTCAAAAAATGCAATATTGAATCATAATTCACTCAAACTATAAAGTCCATGACATAAAAAATAAACCTTAATAAAATAAATGGTTAAAATATTTATGGTTGACTAATACATTTAGATTTGAAATATGTTATTTAAAGTTACATTGTTAAAAGGATGATGCCATTAAAGTATTAGAGGGAATGTTTCTTTTAATGACCTAAAATGTATTTATTTTGTTTAGTATCTTGTTTACACATTCTGTATTTCAGTTGTTTTTCGTCTTCTTTCTGTTACACTATATTATAAACTAATTAATGTGATTTATATTTTCTTCCTTAGTCACAATTAAATGCATACAGTATCATTTGTACCAATATTGTTATTGTTGTATATACTGTTTTAGATTTTTGTAATTTTTTGGCAAGCATTATTTCATTTTGATATAATTTGGAAAGATGAAATAATATATTAATCATTTGTTAGGAGAAATAGTTAGGAGACTCTTTAATAATGAAATTGGGACAATACAACATTGTAAATATGAATACATATGATGCTTTCTATTTAGTACACATATTATAAACCGGTTTATACACCCATCATTAAAATTATGTGTTACAAAACAATTTTTGCTATTTTTGGTTTTTTTTCCCCTCTCATCCCTCTTCCTCAAACCTTTCTTCACCACAACCCCTCCTTGCCTTCTCCTGCAGGTCTCTTCGCTCTCCTCGCTTCAGCAATGATCACCGTGCAGGCAAAAAACGCGTCTCGCCTTGGGATATGAATCATAGTGCAGAAAGCCTAGTCTACTATGAACTGGACCTTTCCATGACTGACAATTCCCACAGTGACATGCCTTTTATATTTATGAAAATGGCTCTAAAAGCATCCTACCTTAACATAGTGAAAGGACATCAATAGAGTCTGCAGGCAAAAATGTGGGTATATTACGATGTTTGTAAAGATAGTGTTAGGATAAACCTAGAATTTGGCAGCAGATAAGAACCATTCCACTGATCTAGTCTGCCTGTAAAGACGCAGACCTTAATGAGTCCTTGGTCTCCTCTTGGATTCAGGATAGCCAAATGCCTGTCTCGTACATCATTATTCCTTCACTGTATTAGCCTTTACCACTTCTACTAGGAGGCTGTTCTTCCTATATACCACTCTCTAGTTTAAGATCTTGACCTTTTGTTTTAAAAGATGCAGGCGCTAACTTCTAAAGAAACAGAGCTAACTTGCTTATGAATTCAAGACCTATACTTTTCCAAGCCTATTACAAAAATTGCTGAGCTCGCTTAGAGTTAAAATAACTGGAAAACATGAGGTCAGTCTACCTTAAAGGAAATAACTTGGAGATTCACTGGTAAAACATGGACATTATTGTTGTTCCAATAAAATGTTACAGAATTAGCTGGTTAATAGCATAGGCATCAAGCCTCTAAATCTTACCATACCAACAGCTATCTTAATACATTTCAACCTGGCTGGTTTGCTAACAGGTAGCGTCACGACTAACCATGCTTTATGCATCCCAGATTGGATAGATTTGATAGACATGCTATGACTATTATTATGCCCGGTAATGCCATGCACTAACATTATTTTCTTTCATGCATTCATTGTTTCAGTGCTTAAGATGTTTATTATTTTGTATTACTATAAATAGCGCCTTTGGGTCAATAGGACATAACAATTAGTATGTAACATAACACGTTGACTTACAGAAATAAAAGGTGATGAGGGCCCTGCTTATGTTTGTCACAATCATAACCTCCACAACGGATGCATTGCATCTACACATTATATGATATATTCTTAAAATACGGTAATACATTTTAAGACATCCATATTTGCGGTACTTTATGTAACGAGCAATTGGGAGCATGAAAATATAAGTGAGATTTTCTATGAATTTAATATTTACAATTTCGTTTTAGAGAAAATAAATCTTTTTAGTACATACAGTACAGTCTTTAAAAGTGTAAATTGCAGATTTTAAGTATATATGTTTTTTCCTATAATATTTTTATAGAATTAGTCTTTTTTTTATTTGATCCGCCTAGAGAATGTAAATGAAGCTATTTCTGCGGCACCTGCATCTTCACCGAAATGTGCTGATTCAAATCATTTGATGCATTGGTCACAGCTGACCGCATGGAAAATTTTCTCTGCGAAATTCAACTAATAATGTTTTACTGGCCTGTGAGATGCACAGACAGAGGCAAGATCCTGTTAACCACACATTAGGGAATCTGTATCTTCAGTTTTACAATTTATTGAGTGTTTTGTTAAACAGTACTGTTTTAAAATACGTATTTTTAATACATGTTTTTTAAATATATATATTTAAAAAATATATATATATATATTAAATGTCAACAATTCACATATAAAGCAATACTTTTATATGATAAAAGGAGATATTAAGTTATTTAAATAGCAGGACTTATATTATAATTTGTGAGCCAAGTCCTCTTCTACAAACATGGTTACAGAGTTTAAATAGGGAAACAAAGGACAAATATATGAGATAATGTAAATTATAATCTCCATGAAATGAAAATATAACATTTCTTAAAATCCTAAAATAATTTATTCCATAGAAAACAAGACTCTTCAAATACAAATAGCATAAACAATTGATTAATCAATAATAAAGTAAACTCTATTAAGATGTTTAAAAATATAGCAGTCATTTTGTAGTAATGTTCCAGTTAGATACATTTCTAGGCAGTCAAACAGGATGATATATTGCTGGCCTGTTGCTTAATTTTCTAGAAAGCGATGGATTGCACCTAGCAGCTTAAATAGCTGGTAATGGGCTGCATGTGTTACTAAACCACCATAAATAATGGCCTTCTTGCTATTATAGTTAGGGTATGAATCTTCCACACATTGACTGAAGTAACAAATTAGAATGAGATCAGCAAACAATAAGCAAATTGCTACGTTTTATGTTCTATGGTTGCATTTTGACTGCGACTTCTAAACGGTATAAGTGTGATATATTTAGCTATTTAAATAGCATCTTAAAACAATCTGCTTATCAATCCATTGATTTGCCATATAGAAGGATATTGGGTATGAACCAGAAGGAAAAAAATGTTATTGAAAAAATACAGATTGAAGATCGTTTGTAGAGAAGAAATCTGTTGTCAAAACCCCCCAACAATATACTCGCCACAACCAATATGGTGTTCCTTAGGATTGTTGAAGTTTTACTACTTTGCACCAGAATTGCTATGTATTTTTTTATCATGTCCGGGACACTTTTCGTAGCATGTCTGAGTATGGCATCTAATTATTGGGTGCCCTGAACAGCTTTTTAATCTTAGGACAGTAGAAGTATTTACTCCCACTCATTGATACCATATTCCTGCAATTCTAGGTCTGCCTTCTGCTGATTCCATACAGAGCGTGAGGTCTCCAGCATTCCTGGAAAGATCATCGATACATATAATAACACACACTGCCACTCTTGCATGCTCTTTCCATCATGAGACATCCAGCGCACAAAACATGGCTTCAACCCACACTTGTGAACTGTGTCACTTTAGTTGGTATAAAGTAAGGTTAGCTTTGCATGCTGGTAAATGGTTTCTTAAACCATTCAACAAACCACTCATCAAAAATCAGCAACACAACAATAGATAACCTGAAGCGGAGGAATAATTATGCAGATCTTAAGAAACCTAAGATACATTCTTAAGTGGCATATACGTGTAAATATATATATATATATTGCTTCTTTTAATTTAGAAACACAGTTACATGGATCTTTTTAGTTAATAGGTCTGTAAAATATAGTCTCTGGGAAAATAGGCAGATCTGCTTTAATGTGTAAAAAGAAACTGCAAAATGTTTAACTTTATATTATATACAGTATATATATACACATATATAAGCACAATATTAAAACATGTAGTGCTATAGAACACTATGATAAGCTTATACACTGCAAACACTGCGAATTCCTAATAAAGAGGTACATTAGAAGTAGAAAGCATAGTAGTGCAATCATGTCCCAAAGAGGTACTGTTTATTACAATAAACTAACTTATACGAAATATTTTAACATATTGTAGTAAGTTGTGCTGCAAATGAGCTCAGCTTTGTAACCTCTAAATGACCTCAGGTTCATCTGTTGATGCATACATCTAAGTGAAAGATTTAGATTAGAAGTGTAACTGGATAGATCTTGTTAAATTGATAGAAATTCTTGTTAATAAGGACACCTGCACTATTTACAATATCCATTAAATTCCCATAATCGGAATTAAAACAGACTAAACATTCCTCTACGGCATTTATGGCCTCCTTTAATCATATTAGTATGAATATGTTTTAAGTGATAAGCCGTTTAGACAGTAGAGATGACAGGGATATCCTACAAAAGAAAATAACTTTTGGTGGTAATGTGTTGTTAGATCAGGGATTGTAAAGCCTGTGGAGATTCTTTCATTTAGATCAGTTGCAGAAATTCTCATATGTGGAGCTCCACATGTAAAAATAATGCATATGCTTAAGAACACCGTACCATATTATCCTGATCTATACAACTTTCACCATTAAACTGTAATTTGCCCAAATTTAGATAATAATGTATATAATGTTTGTTAAAATGTGTAAGACTTTATGTTTCCCATATAGACACCCTGCACAGAAAAATTGTCTATCTATCATCTATCTATCACTATAACAAAAAAAGAGGAGGAACAGATATATACAAATCATTGTATAGAATATTTTAGGTTACATAGATATTAATGTACTTACCGTATTTGCTCGATTATAAGACGACCCTGATTATAAGACGACCGCCCAAAATCTGAATATTAATTTAGGAAAAAAAGAAAAAGCCTGATTATAAGACGACCCTATAGGAAAAAAAGTTTTTTAACCAGTAAATATTAATTCATGTAAACTATTTTTTTATATTGAATAAAAGCTATGATTGAGTAAAATATTTGTGTTTCATGTCCTTTAATTTGCCAACCTGCCCCCCAGTTATGCACATCTGCCTCCCAGTTATGCACATCTGCCCCCAGAAATGCCTTATACCCCTATATGCCACTCTGCCTCCCTGATATGCTTTTTACCCTCCTATATGCCACTCTGCCCATGATATGCCTTTTAACCCCCTATATGCCACTCTGGGGGGTTAAAAGGCATATCATGAGACAGAGTGGAATATAGGGGGTATAAGGCATTTCTAGAGGCAGAGTGGCGTATAGGAGGACACTCATACACCCAGACACTAATTTACCCACTTACCCACCAAGACACTTACATACCCACTGTGACACACATACCCAGACACTAATATACCCACTCAGACACACTTCCAAACCAAGACTCAAGCACTCAAGCAACTAAAGCACTCACCGCGATGGGTCAGCAGGCGCTTAGTATACTGCAGCTTCCATGGCATTACAGCATGATGCGGTGTGACCCCGCTAGGCCCCGCCTCCTCCAAAAAATTAAAGCGGTAAATCTACTGGATCCGCCTTTGACTTTGGGACGGTACAGTGCCGCCCGGGTCCCACTGGGTCTTGCTTCTGGAGTGTGGTGCCAAGATCAATGGTTTCCCTCAACCGGCTCTGCTCCCCGGCAGTGGGCGGGCTATCGCGGCGCGGAGGAGGCGTCCCCCATGCTGAGAGCACGCTATGCAGGGAAAGGTACGCTGCTGCCCGCGCTTTCACGGCGCTCGCTGATAGACACCCGGTAGCAGCTGAGGTTACCAGACCGGAGGATCCAGATTCCCTGCAGCGCTGCAGGGAATCTGGATCTTAGTCTCATAGTCAGACCTCTGTTTGAGGTCTGATTAGAAGACGACCCCGATTACAAGACGAGGGGTATTTTTCAGAGCATTTGCTCTGAAAAAAACCTCGTCTTATAATCGAGCAAATACGGTATTTTGACTGTACCCCCAGCTACCTCTCTCCTGTTGACATCTATCCTGGAGCTTCTTCTATTAAGGACCACCAACACCTGGAAACATCATGCTTTGGCGGCTGCGCCAGCTAAGCACCGTCCTCCATTGTGTAAATGGGCTGGTAGAGGAGATCAGAGGTCGCCCTTGTAAAGGGCCCATTGAGCAGTGGCGCACCAGGGACACCGATCCGCCAGTAGGGCAATTTGCTCCTGCTTTGGTGACAAATAGGCTGCTTACCCCAGACTTTTCCCCCAAACCTGGCCTTGTTAGTCTAGCCCAGAATAAACCACTGGTTTTCCCC
Organism: Spea hammondii; assembly: GCA_029215755.1. Lineage (NCBI taxonomy): Eukaryota > Metazoa > Chordata > Amphibia > Anura > Pelobatidae > Spea > Spea hammondii. The sequence goes on from JARDYJ010000002.1 coordinate 29,128,222, forward strand.
CTATAAATCTAATCAATTTAGGCATATCAATATGAGGCTATGAATATAAAATACATTTAGTCCGATCTCCTGCACCTATATCAACAATCTTTAAAAATAAATTTGTTTCAATAACTATTATGTTGGGTTTACAACATTTCTCAACCAAGACAAAGAACAGATTATTTCATCAAGTACCTTTAAGATATCTTAAATATCCTAAACGTCCAAATGAACAAAAGCCTCAGATAAGTGCCCCCCTATAAAAAAATAATAGTAATTTACCTTAGGAAGCTGCAGCTCCCTGACTCTCTTGTGGTCTGACTGTTCTTGCCATAGATTGGCTGCTTCATGAAACCAATCTGTGGCAGAAAACACCTTCATTGAAATAAAAAGGAGCGCTTTCCACATATGTGCATGGGCAGTCTCCTAAGACCTTCTCTGCAACGCTTTCCAAGCCAGCGTTGGAGCTGACTGGCAGCAAGTAAACCAGTAAACCATATGTCAAGAAATGTGTTTCATCAAACATATTTCTTGCCCGAAAAATAGCTAGGAGATGGAAAAAGGGGAAAATTCCCCATGCTAACTTTCAAAATGTCCTCCATAGGCTGGACTGTCCATATCTAAGATTCAAATTCCTCTGCCCCTCTTTTTTTCTCTAATGTCCCTCTTTCCGAGGAACCCACAATGTTTGTTGTATATGAGTGTACCGTAGTGCTGTACAACCCAATAATGTGTAGCAGACAATGTTTAGAAACTCTCTAAAAAATAGATTTTTTTCCACCTTTTCCAGGTGCATATGTATCTATCTATCTATCTATCTATCTATCTATCTATATATATATATATATGTCATTACTCAACTCCCTCAATACAATCCCCCCATGCACATCATATTCTTCGTCTGTCTCTCGATCACCAGACCCATCTTCCTATACTTCTGCCAATTGTAAATTCCATCTCCTTGCAATGTCGCCTCCAAAACTTTGCACACAAAAGCTTTTCCAAACCTGCTGGTCAGGTCTGCTAGAAAGACATCAACAACCTTTATATTTAAAACTTAAAACAATAATTGTTCTTTTCTACCAGCACCCTATGAATCAAAAGGAAAGTATGCTCCCTATACCTGTATAATTGCTTTTTTTTACGGTACTGAATGAGACTGAGCACTCGTACTTTATAATAGATAATATATAATATTACAGATTCTGCAATACATAGAAAACACAGGATTAGCAATTGTTTTACAAATGGCATAATATTTCTCCATGAAATACATATGAGATTTGTGGCTGGATAGAACGCTGTTTTTCATTTCAGAACCGCACCTGGGCTACTTTAATAAACAAACCTAATATTCGCTGTATGAGAACAAATGTGCTTTTGTTCTATTTACTCAGGGAATGCAACATATTAGAGGAAATTGTATTTTTTATTTTTTTTTAATCATAGGAGTAATACCGTTTTGCCTTCCGTGTATTTTTATTATCAAGAGGTTAAAACATGTTTCAACGGCAAAAATATGATCTTCGCTTCTAGATTCCAGAATAACAACAAAAAAAAAAATAGTAAACCACGCCAATTACAACAATTATATTGTTAAAACTAGGAAGGAGGAACCCATAATGCAACATGATGATCACAACACTAAGATAGCAGTTCCTCAGATTCCAGAAATTCCTCCAAAAGCCCTTGCTGAGGACTTCAAAAGACAATCAATAAACCAGAGAATTGTCTGCATGAGCTGAGAGATAAGGGATTGTTGTTGTTATGTGTCAGAACATGATTTGCATTTAACACATACCATAGACTTGAAAATGAGGGTCCCTAACCTCATTCAAAAATATGGCATACTAATCTGAAACTATTCTCTTTTGGGTCGTATATTATACAATATATTAAAAGTGCCTAGTTTAATGTGCTGGTATTTTAGTTTAAAAGCTATGAAAAAATTAGTTGTAACTATTATGTTAACCTTTTGTGTGTGTGTGTACATTTCAATATTTAATAATAACTTTTTACTAACATTTAATTTTGTTTTTGACTATCTATCTATCTATATATCTATCTATCTATCTATCTTGATATATGCATATTGAATACATGGAAGAAAAGAGGCAACTAATCCCTCAGAAACCTGACTCTATTTATTTAATCTATTTATTATATAGGGACTATTCACTAGAGATTCTTGCATCTCATGTGAGAAAATTAGCCTTTTTCCTGTGTTATCATGGGGCTAATTTGTCACGGGTTATACAATTTCTTCTAAATTAGCCCCATAAAAAAATATAGGGGAATGTATTGTTGTCTAACGTGGGTGGGATAAATAGCAACCTTTGAAGAATAGCCTCTTGAATTCTGCGAGGACCTTTATAATATTCTCCAAAATGACCAGGCAGTTACTGTTCTTTTTCGACACCAATGAATTGGCTTGAGCATTGTTAAATTGTTAACTGTTTTTCTCAAAAAATGAATGCTTAAATTGTGTTTTATTAGTAAAGTCAATTATTTTAAAGAACGTTCTACTGATTTGGACTATAATGTATTCCAAAAAAAATTATGTTTTTGTAGGATTAAATTTTTCTATTTTGAAATGATCACATTATTGTGATGAACCATAAATGGAAAGCTAATGGAAGTGCATTGTACATAACAAATGAAAGACTAAAATTATTTGGACCAAGTACATAAAAGAACAAATCTTGAATGCAATTCTCTTTCTATCCTGAAGCTTAAGTAAATAAAAGTATGGATAGTGGTGAACAACTCTATCCCGCAGAAAGGTGGGAGAGTAGAAAGTTGCTTTCCCATACTTCCCCCCACCCCATCTGTTGGCAGATCAATAGTGTAGACAAGTGGGGTGCTAGACAAAGAAATAATTTGCAGAGCATAAGGAAACCTTCAGATTTCTATCCAATATAGCTTGATGAGATGGCTATCGCTGTAGGAATGCAGAAGCCCAGCTCCTGGCTTGGACCTCAACCTTCTCTTCTCATATATCATTTTGGTTCTGGATCAGCTTGACTTGCCAATCCTGAATTTGGGCTCAGCCCTGGTTCAGCTGGTGCTATGGATCTGGCCCACTTGCCCACTTGTACTTTTTATAAGGTCAACCTGATTCCTATTTTCATGTTAAATGCATTTTGCAATCAGTGCAGACATGCTTTAGTTATTGAATTTAGAAAATGAGACCCTTTAAATATAGGCCCTCCTCGAGCTGTCTCTGCTTAAAGCAGGAAGCATTCATCAATATACTTCTTGAACATGCTCACTAGCACACCCATTCTAGCCAGCAGGAGCTACGCAGCTGTTACTCCATCTAAATTTAATAGTATTGAACTGTTTAAAAAAAAATAAGTTACTAGGAATAGTATAGTATTTGTCTACATTATTTTACTAATAAAGTCAATTGAACGAAAAACTAACATATTACATTGGTAAATAATTATCAATGTCGAATACTACCATGTGGAACATGACATGAGTCCTGTTAGTGTCCACTCTTACTGTCAAAGTTTATGTCAAAATATGATTGATATATAAATATATATTGTTTTTTTACATGTATTCACATTTATGGCACCCTACCTGGCATAACAGCTGTTAGTAAGCGGGAATAAAATAAAATCCTTTGGTACATCAGTATATGTTTTCCGATGGGAACACTGATTTTTTTCCTAACTCAAATACATGTATTTTGAAATATGGCAATTTGTATTCTCTGAAGTAAAACAAGAAATGAAAGTGAGCGTTCAAAGGTTAGACACCAGTATGTGTATAACAGCATCTATTGCGGTACATTGTTTGTTACACATTATATATTGCTGTATGTTGCCTTTAAGGTCTTCTTCTGATGACCTGGAGGAAGAGAAGGGTTGCTGTTATAAATTCATAAACCATAGGCACCTTTATTTCAAATGCTATCATGCGGGGGTACAATTCTGGCAGCCGGTGTGGAGGCTGAAGCATATCTGGGTTGGATACTGTAATTTAGTATGAATAATGACCACAAAATAACATAAAAATGATGGCATGTTCTAATACCAAGCATTTTAAATATATTTTGCTGTTTCCTGTCATGTTTCTGTGTCCATTAGACTATGAAAAATTTCAACTTGGGGTTCTGACCAGTCACCAAAGGGACTTCATAATGAGCCCATTGCCCAGGGCTGGTGCTACCGTGCAAACACACAAGAAAAATGCCACCTAGATCTCCAAAACAGGTGTTAAATCAATGTCAATATAAAATTAAATTGTCTTTATTAGTGTCCTTGGACAGTAGATACAAGAGCAAAAGGGGAACCTAACAGGACTGGGCTAAATGCTTGACGCGTTTCGCACATCAGTTTACCTCTTTATTTTGGAGTTTTTCATGCATGTTTGCTCTTCGCTTTATGAGATCTTGAAGTTGGTCATGGCTGGCTACAGAGCTCGGAAAGAGGTGTCTACCAGCACTATGATTGTGCTTCAGTTTACAGAGGCTTGAGCTGCCGTTGTTTATATGTTTCCTGGTGCTACCATGTAAGTTAAGTTGCTCTTTAGGACTCAGATTAAGTTGCTCTTTAGGACTCAGATTGGTCTAAAGGCCAATGTTCCCTTTTTAATACGTATTTTATTACCGTTAGATGAAGGGTGCTGCTAAATGTGTTTGGCTAGGGCCAACAAAAAAAACTAGAATTGCCCCTGATTTTAATGATTTGATCTATCAGTAATGCTGCATATCTACCAACTACATTGTATCTACCCTGACATGGCAGCCCAAACTCATTGTCATGATAAATTCCTTCTGGAAATATTAAAAGCAGAGATACATTTTGCATGTGCTTGCTCCAAGGACTGCAAATGTATATGAATGAGACACATTACCCTGTGAATGGACACGATCCTTGTACTTTGCTCCACATGAGCCAGGGCGGGCTGGATCACTAGTAAGTCTTCCCAGTGATCTTGTGCAGATTGCTGACTTGTCCTGAATTAGGTATATAGAACACTATCTATAGATTAGGTTACATTTTAAATCACCCCCTGTAGCCATTTGTGACCTTGTAAAATACCAGATTGATGCCGGTAGTAGAAATTCTTCAGTCACATTAAGGGCAAATATTCTTCATACCAAGACCAAAAATATGTCCTCACCAGAATACCTGACTTGGTTAATTTGCCACCAGTGATTTTTTTTGTTAATCTGCTGTCAGCACCAGGAAAATAAATAATATTCCTCTATTTGTATTCACTGAGCAAAATGTATAGGAACATGCGCTTGCAAGAATCCGGGGAGATCTATTCTATACATTATAGTCTGTAAATATACTGGCCGTCTAATACGTATCACAATCTACGTAGAACACTATTGTCAGAATCCTAACTATTTAAATGCAAATGTTCCTGATTTAGAAGATTAGATGGTAACAGTTAACAGTTTAAACATGTGCAAAAGATCAATAAATTCACTAGTGTAAACTGCTGAGGATAGCCTCTCATCTTCGCTGGCTGTGAATAGCTCTTGTAAACCAACATGATTGTGTTACACACTGACAGGCTATTTGGAGCAATTGATAAAGCACAGAGTACTTTGGATATGGAGTTTGGCAAGCGGTTTCTAATTTAGATTTCTGCACCCTGCAGCACATTTGCAGAATCTGTGCTAAAAAAAAAAGTATTTCGGAAAAATATTAGCCAGAAGTAAAACGTAATTTAGATTATTAGATCGACCGCAAACAATATCACAAATATAATAGTAAATAATCTATATCCATGATATTCCTCAACTATTATTTAATGATTCTCAAATGATTATGGAAACTATAAAATGCTATTAGTAAATGTGATGGTATAATTACTGAAGGTTTTATAACACATGAATAGTTACCATTTAGAAGTTAATACAGTGATTTAATTTAAATTCAAGACCAAAGACCGATTGTGGTTTTTCTCTTCACAAATGGCCAGACTAGATGGTTCTTATCTGCCACCAATTCTATATTTCTATTTTTTTCACTAAATACAAGCTCTATAAATAACAATGGAAAACCGCTTACTTTCTGTTTGTCAATGATTTTACTATTGAAAGTGTGAACCAAGAGATAAATTCACAAAAAAAAAAAAAAAAATTTTATTAAACGTATTCAGTACCAACGTGAAAGTGTTTTGTTTTTTTTTAACATATTCATACTCCAGCTTTTCTTTGGCTGACCCTTCTTTTATCCCACATTTTTCCTGTATATTCATTACCATTTCTGAAACATTTAATGAATCAATAGAAACATGGGCCATTTTAATGCGACACCAAAACTAATATTTATCTGAAATATCGCACAGATCTTATGGCAGATGGATTTAAGTTATATACAAATATAACGTGCAGTGGTCTTCAATCAATAACATGTTTTACAAGTAATCCAGTCATACTAGTAAACTGTATTAACATCAACATCTAACATCAAAGCAATTATTAAACCCACTCAAAGCATGGCTCAGTGAAAGCCTCCAGCAAGCCGCAAGCCATAATCCCTTTGCCTTACAGTGCATGGTTTTAAGCACTCTTTTAATCCACCAGAAACAATGACTGCTTCATACTTGGGCAAGCAGCACTAAAGGAAACTAGTGATCCATCAAACAAAGCAGCTGGCCTGGCAGGTAGGAATAGCGCTGGGTTTGTATATCCAAGCAGGCAGCCAGGAAAGACTGACTCAAGCAAACGCCTTTCATTTGACACCACTGTAGAATTTCAGTGTCACACACTCAAGATGACTCTTAGTGACAATGTATCCATCTATCTGGATTTTTAGCTAATCACATGCTTTCTTCTAAGGGAAAGATCATTATTTCAGAGAAATGTATTTATTCATGTAGGTTTTGCTGTTGAATGAAAGGACGATGCCACTTCACGTGACTATAAATCATAAATATATTTTTGGAAAGAGATTTTAGTGCAGTATATGGTCCAGCAGCTCACATGCCATTTAGACAAGACTAAATGTGCATTATTTAGCCATGTTGAAAAAATTTAAATAAAACGCTGCCATAGTGAAGCCATAAAAAAGATCCAGTTAGGGTGTTGTGTAAGGACTTGTTACTAAACCCCCTGGTGACTATATGTGGAATTGCAAGTAAAACATAAAAAATGCGTCTAGTAGTGGGCAAAAAATCTTAAAAGCATGTCAGCACAGGGGATATTTATACCCAAGGATCTTTGCAGTTCCTGTAATGGACGAACACTATTTAATACTGTAATTACACATTAATTACACGATGGGCCAGTGGCCAATTGGGCTGCATACTTACTGATGCAGCAGTTTAAGTCCTATAGTGTGCGGCTGCCAGCTGGCTATGTGTGGCCAGGTGCTGTGAATGTATAAAAATGGCATTTGGAGGCCACTGCCCTTAAGGTGCCAGGGCCACTTAACTATCCTCAGTCTCTCCCTAAAGATGGGTATTGGAACTAGATTATTAGTTAATGCTGAAGCCTTGTTATTGTGGACATCTTAGTGTCTATATGTGGATTGGGAAATAAAGCACACACAACAGAAATCTGCAAATCAGAGATGTCCAAGGGCTAGTGCTCCCACTCCCATCCTTGTATAATACAAGGTGTTGCATGGCCATGACACTTTGTTAGTCCACCCACTTCTTATCTAGCCGAAAACAATCATTGTATTTGTGCCCAGAGATGTCAGAATTTATAGTGTGCCCTTTAGGACCAATTCAGACATCCGTAAATTATAAACTCATAAGCTTTCCTTCCTTAATGTTCCTTCCAGCTGTTACATTGTATTTTGCTCATTATATATTACTATATGTAATTATAATTCATATAAACAATATTGTACTCCTGGATAGTCTTTTCTATTGATTAGTATAGTATTAGTAGTACTAAACACTTTTACTATTTTTTTTTACTATTGGAATATAGAATTAAATTAAACAATACATGTTAGTTAGGTGGTGAAATTATACATTACACAGTGTCTTGAATGTTCAATTGTTCCCATTCCAATAACATAGTGCCACCTAGTGTCATATTTATGTATTGCATGTGTTTGTCCTTGAAAGCATTGCGCATTCGGAGGTGTGAGCCATTTTCTTAAAATCTTGGTTTTAGTCACTCATTGCTCTCAATAAATTAGACCTTCATTTTGGTTCTCTTTAGATTTACAATAAGGAAAGACAACAAAACAAATATTCAAATTCCCCTATTCATTAAATTTAATTAATGAATTCTAAATTACATACGTCACTGTAAATGCTGTCAGCAGTAACATATATAATCCACATACACAAGAGAACATATTGTACAATCTACTTTTTACTTTAATATCCCTTAAAACACCAAAATCAGAATATAAGCTTTGTACAGCTTGTCCAGGTTAATGTCGACCTGTAACATTTCTGTATCCTACATTCTACAGTTTAATGTGCTAAATAAACCTAGTTAATAATGTTTACATATTATAATAAGTAATGCATGTAGCTGAGTAGACTCTGGGTTTGATCGGAAGTCTTCGGGTGAAGCACTCCTTCTCTAGGTCACTGGGGATGAGAGGTTGAGTTTAGCCACACCCAGTCCCTGCAAGATTTTCCTCCCAACCCACTTAATACAATCTATGGCTAGCCTCATTGCTCATGTGACTAACCACACCCTTTACATGGCAGGCCCCACCCTTTGTCTGGCTAGTCCCACCTCCTCGCAAAGCCACAGCCTCGGAAGAGAGAGCCCTCCAGGTATGGCAATGTATATGTACCGGCAACCCATTTTATGTGTAATAATGCGAGCGATTATCTTAATTCCTGCTGTCAGGGTTTGCATGATTATTCCTCATTATTCCTCATCACCGCGTTAATTTCTCACTGTTGCGTTAAGTTCAACTTAGCATCCTTTGTAAGGATATATGGGGAGAAGTGAAAAGACGTGTTTATTCTAATCGTGACATGCTTTACCACAGTGTTTGGCTCAACTCTGGTTAATATTTAGTTTTAAACCAAATTTCTCCAAAAATGTGTTACTCAATTAAGTTATATTAAAAGCTCTGAGAGTTCCCCTTGAAGATAATTGCATAGAAAAAAGTTAATGCATATCATTATGAAAACATAAAATAAAATAAATCCCCCAAAAAGTAGTAATTATGTGATTCATACACTGATTCCTATAACACATGGAATGGTTGATTGAAGTATACTGTATATTACCACAAGGTTGATAAAAAAAACAGTATGCTTCCCGATTATCCCTGTTTAGGAGGAACCATCACTCTCCCGAGGTCCCTCTTTTTCTAGGAACAAATGTTTTTTGATAGACAACAGCCTATCATAGTGTTCATCAGCCCTGAATTTTGTAAAGAAAATATATGATTCTTATCTGATACATTTTACAAACATCCATCACAACTGCACATAAAAAGTTGTCATAGAGCCATTGCCCCTTGGTACATTTCATAAAATAAAAGTGTCTCTTTTTGGCAATTTAAAATGTTGGGAGGCATAAAAAAGGGAGAGCTGATATTGTTGGTTAGAAAGTTCTACAAGAAGATTTCTCCTTAATATTACAACATATCCCTAAGTTGCGTAGGCACAGGACTACTATTTATTTAAAGGATCACCTTATACAAATATTCACTCCTGTATATACATATATATAGAACTAAAAAATGGACACAAAAAGTATAAATCGCAATTTATGTAGACCTTCTGGTTTTATTGACAGTGATACCTTCAGAAAAGAATAGACAGATAGGGTGAAATAAATCTTCATGCTAAGTGAGTTTAAGAAATGCAATGACATTTATACGATGGTTCTGCCTGTTTGATATTTTTGTACATTTTTCTACTCAGATGCTCTCATGTGATCAAACGTCATCGGAAATACTTTTTTTTAAATGTGGTAGAATTGAGGGTGGATTTCAGGATTGATTAAGACCTGAAGGGATCAAAACATTGCTTGTCCTGTTATTGGAATAAGGCTTACATTATGACTTCAAACAGTGTCTCCTTTGTTGATGCTCATTAACTATATGAGCGTCTAAATTTCTCCGACATATATTTCATGCAACACCAATGAGTCATCTAATCACTTCCTTCTAAATTGGAATCTGTACATAGAAGGGTATTTTTAGAATTGATTTCCTTATCGTATCCAACTGAAGTGTCTGGCCCCAAATGCCTTTCAGTATGCTGACATTTATATTAGAATGTTATATTGTCATTGTTCCAGCTAATGATCTCTTATATTTCGGTTATACTAATACCGTGTTTCCCCGAAAGTAAGACAGTGTCTTACTTTCTTTTTATCCCTAAAAGCCCCACTATGTCTTACTTTCGGGGTATGTCCTATATTGGGAAAAAATTGTCCAATTTTTTTTTTAACCATAAAATTAACATATACACCAATCCACACGTATACACAAATCCACACACATATACACTAATCCACACACATATACACTAATCCACACACATATACACCAATCCACTCTCACTTAATGCTTTCCTACCTTTCCTTTCTTCTTTCAGCTTCTTTTCCTCCTCTTCGCTCCTCTTCTTCAGTTCTTGTCTCCTTCCGGGTCAGAGGGCACGGACAGCGGTGGGCGCGGCTTCAGTGTTGTGCGCCGGGATCTGACAAGAAACCCCGGCGCACAACAGCTGTTGCCGCGGTGATCACAAGGGAGCGGTATCGGAGGTCATTAACAGACCTCCGGCTCCCTTGAGTGATCTTAAGCCGGGTTGAACCCGGCTTAAAATCACTCAAGGGAGCCGGAGGTCTGTTAAAGACCTCCGATACCGCTCCCTTGCGAGCCTGCTCCTCCAGCGGCGGACATTACTGTCCGTCTCTGGAGGGGTGCCGGGTGCCGCAGGTTGGCACCCCCTGGAGTGTGGCGCCCTGTGCGGTCGCACACCCCAAAGGTCGGCCCTGCTCTAAGGGGCCGGCCTTAGGGGTCTGCGGCCGCACAGGGTTTAAATAAAAACATCGGGGGTTTTTTTCAACTTTATTTAACATCCTCCATGTTAAATAAAGTTAAAAAAAACTTTATTTAACATCCTCCATGTTAAATAAAGTTTTTTTAACTTTATTTAACATGGAGGATGTTAAATAAAGTTAAAAAAAAACCCCGATGTTTTAATTTAAATCCTGTGCGGCCGCAGACACGTAAGGCCGGCCTTGGTGGGGACTTCCCGGCCCCTTAGAGTGGCGGACCCGGTCGCAGGTGCGGCGGGCCTAAGGGGCAGGCGCCCCTTATGCCCTGCGTTAATGCGGCCGTAGGCCGTAGGCAAATCCCCCGTGTTTCCCCGAAAGTAAGACATATGTCTTACTTTCGGGGTACGGCTTATATTAGCCGACCCCTCTGAAACTCCCGATACGTCTTACAATCGGGGGTGTCTTACTATCGGGGAAACACGGTAAGTACACTTCAAACTAGCAGAATATTTACTCTGCTTAACACTTTCGCCTTTTCTATCACTGAAAAAGAATATATTGGAACCCAGGATGAGATTTATACCATTATACAAAACTGCACAGCTCAAAATTTAAAAATGCTTAATTACCGATGTACGAAGAGACTTATAGAAGTTTTAAGGGGGGCACAAGCTCTGACTTCATGCATGGTGAGAGTGTGTGTTTGTGTGTGTGGTGGGGGTAACTTGGCTTTACGTGCCCCCAAGGCCAGAAGGTACCAGCCCCGATGAAAAGTATGTTACTTATTACATATTGTATACATTTATGTAAGCAGGTCCAGACTGGGGATGTCTACTGTATGTAGCCATTATACTTTAAGCCAGGGGCGGCTACGTTCTATGTTTTACCAATAAAATCCATTTTATAAAATATTTAACTTGCAGACATTGATTAATGTAGTCTGTCTATTATCCGTTAAAAATGGTACTGGGGTGTCCCTTTAACTCCCTTTGAATCTGATCACTTCCTCCTGTTTCAGACTTCCTAGGAATTTTCATCTGAGGCAGCTAAGGGTTCTTTACAGTATTATTATTATGATCTTTTATTTTTATAGTGCCAATAATTTACACAGCACTTAATACAAGGAGTGACCAGGAATTCAAACAGTAAAGGAGTACTAGCGCTCGGCAATTTTTATAAGCACAGTGGCAATTTTTACTCAAGTTGAATATAAATTTTCAGTTTTGTCTTTGTGCTCTAATTTTGAATTCATAGCTTTCGCAGATAGCACATTAACATTTTCTGACAGTAACACTATACATTTTAACTAAATTGGGTTTTTTGTATCCCCAAAAGTCTTTTATCCAACTCACAACTTTAACCACACCAATAAAACAAAAATGTCCCTCTCTGGCTGTTTCAAATGTTGGGGGGATGATTTATATGCGTTCATTGTCTAATACCAAATGTAGAACATGAGAACTTTATAGGAGAAACACAATTAATTGGTTAGAGGTGATACATTTTGAGGGTAAAATGTTGGCTCGCAAGAAACAGTATTTATAATGGATTAGTATTGATGATCAATGTAAAGCGCTAATATGGGCTCATCAGCTGAAGAGTTAGTAGAAGGCACCCGTTTGCATGTTCATTTTAATTGCTCATGTTTCATATTGATAGCACTTTCCTACCCAAAGCTCTCAGTCTGTAAGAATGGAAATAATATGCCGGGGTAAAGTTATCAACTGCATTGATTATTGTAAATGGACAAAACTATGAATAGAACCAATTCATAATTACGTAGGAAACTACTTAAGAAGTAACCAAGACAAATGGGATGCACCACTGGGATGTATTCATAGAAATGGTACCCTCTAAGTAGTACCAGCATTAAACACATTACAATCCTAATGTAGGCAAGCGAACACCTAAAGGACTATGAGTTTTAAAAGTCCAACATTTCTTCCAGAATCAGGCTTATAGCATCCATCACCTACCATCAGATTGCTTTTTTA